>JAQFZI010001175.1:0-10941 GCA_034695605.1 Eupelops occultus
TCATTATTAATAAGTTAATACATTGTAAATATCCGCCTAGTAACTATACAGAATTTGAATTAATCATGCTTCTTTTGCTGATGCTTCTCGATTTAGAGGTTATAAAAACTAAAAACAGGGATTGTATAAAGTGGTATTCCACAATTTTGAAAACCTTCACAGATGTATTATCTTTCCATAGAATCAATTTTGTTCACCTTTTTTTAGTAAAGTTTTATTTTTTGCACCTATTTTTCCAAAATATTTTTCAGGGGGAGAGAGTTTTGAGCCAAAACTGGGGAAAAGGGTACTTCTAGACAAAAAAAAATTAAAGGAATTATTAAGGGGGTTATATCTCCTCCTTGCGCATCACTGTGCATAAACAATAATTGTTTTTATTTGATATCCCTAATGTCAACGCTAATGAACAGACAGTTATTGTCCACAATTTTTGATTTGCACATAAAATACATGTCTTAAATGTAATCTAATCTGAATTTTGGAATAAATGGTTTTAACCGAATGAGCGGACAGCATATAATTGGAGCCAAAATATTATTCTTATTATTCTTATTTCAACTCATTGGTTATGAGATTGTATTTCAAATCGGATTCATTGACGAACATCAAGTCATCAAATAAGGAAACTAGAATTGTAATATAGCAAGGGCCATTTCGCTAATTGAAAGGGGGAAATGATTGCTTAGATCTGGTCTTACAGAAACTCATTTCTTTTAGTACGTCATTTTGATATTATATTATATAATATTCTCATTATATGTTTAGCCATTTCTTTGTTTTTTAATTAAAAATTAAACTTAAAATTGTATTACAATTAAATGATAATTGAAGTCAACCCTAACTTATAGTAAATAAACATTTTTCTTCACTTCTACTAAACAAACATTCATTTAATCTTTTTGTTTGCATTAGAGCTTAGATCAATTAATTTTAGGAATTATCTTGATAAATTGATATGAAACTGCGTGTATTACCTAATTAGTACTATGATTGCGAATATTTACAATCAAAATAATTTAAGTACAGACCTAATAGGCCTTCAATTATAGCCTAATACCAAAGGTCTTTTAGTAAAAAAACTAATAAATTATTTTCACACTTTTTAACATTAATTTCAAATTAATGTTAATTTTTTGAAACAAAGCTAGATAAACTAAAGATAATAAGATTATAAGAAGAAAAATGTCACTTGATGAAAATGGTGGTTGTTATTTTAATTGATCGCTGCAAGGAATTCATTGTATTATAAGGACTATATGTTTATGTGTTGTTTTAGTCGAGTATAACATTTAGTGTAATTCGTGGTAACATCTGATAAAGTATTTCCTTTAATTAAATTTAATAGAAATGTTGAACAAAAACAAGGCTTTTCTCAAGTTTTCCTTTTTTTATGTCTTACTGTGAAAACAAATTTCAATTAAAATCAATTTAAAACCATTGAAATGTAAGGCGAAAATCAATTGAATTGATAGAAACGTCTGTTTATGCAAATTAAATGTTTATTCAATTATGAATTCAGTCATCTATGAAATGCCTCCAAATAATGTCATCAACTAATTCATTGAAAGACCCAATTATTTTCTTTTCAAAGAGAACTCAATTTTTGTGGACAATATTTTGAGGAAATTCTTGCGATTGAAAGCACAGGAATTAATTGAATGATATTTTTAGAAATATCTATAAAAGTTTGTTTAAATCCGTTTTATTTGAGTCTAATTCATATCAATATTACTTATATTATATATAAGTCTCAAACTTATCAATCATTGAAATATTTCTGAGAAGATTCCTAAAAATATATGTATTTATCGATCGGAAAGAAGTTCAATAAAAATGATGATATGTTCGCTATTTGTATATAAAAACTGTAATTTATTGTAGTTTTAATAAACTTAATATTTTACTAAATATTTTCCAAAACATTTACTTTAAACTCCTTTTTAAATAGACATAGAATTTATCCAATAAATCATGTAATTTAAAGTCAACTATCAATTATTAACTGATATCTTTCAATTAATTCATTTTTTGGAAATTCTTCTTGGTGTTTAATAAACCTTTGTTAAATTTGAACAAGGTTCTAGCTAATGCCTTTATAGATCATTTAGATTTGGTGGTGGAGTATGAAAGAGGGATAGCTCAACTATATTTTTTTTATCAAGAACCCTTAAATTTGAATTGAGTGTAAATTATTATCATTGAATTAAATAATGTGAGGAGTGGTCACAAATTCATCTATTTTTCTGTTTGAGCTTGGTAATGTTATTCTAATATTAAGTATAAAGTTTATTTCAGTTTACTTGATTATGCCATATTAGCCTTACATAATCATTATGGTGTGCCAGTTCTTGGATTTCATTATTTTGAATTTTTACAAAGTTTAATCTAGCTCACTAATTATGAAAAATATTGCACAATAAACAATGCAAATAAATCTTAGTAATAAAGAAAATTAATCTAAATATTAAAAAATAAACTAGTTTATATTAATTAATAATTAATAATTATCAATAAATAAAAAGATATTAAGTATTCCTTCGAGGAATAAGGAATTCCTTAAAATCTCTCTCTTCTCCAATAATTACGTATTTTATGGACAATAAGTGTAACGTTTTTGTCAATAGAGAGACGGCTTTCAATTGTTTTTGAATACAAACAAAATTAAACTCATATTTAGTGAAATCGGTTTTAATATATCTTTAAATTAATACTATTTTGAAATGACTTCGACGGCCAATACTACCGATCGGTCTTTGCGTTCAGTGTTCGGTAAGACAACAAACAAACTGTATTTAATTTTGATGTAAAACATTTGTCCGAAAGTTGGAAACATTCCGTACGACGCGACCGAAGAAAAGCTTAAAGACATCTTCTCAGAGGTGGGACCTGTTATTAGTTTCAAACTCGTCTACGATCGAGAGTCAGGTAAACCGAAAGGGTATGGCTTTTGTGAATACAAAGATCAGGAGACAGCGATGTCAGCCATGAGAAATCTCAATCAATACGAACTCAATGGACGTAATCTTAGAGTCGATAACGCGACAAATGAAAGACTTAAAGAAGAGATGCGTAATCTTCAGCTATCTTTGAGTGGTTCTGCTTTCGAGAGTCCTTATGGGCCTGAAGTGGACCCGGATAAGGCTCCCGAAGCAATCAGTAAAGCGGTGGCAAGTCTTCCACCCGAACAGATGTTCGAATTGGCCAAACAAATGAAACAATGTATTCAAACGAATCCCTCGGAGGCCAGAAATATGTTAATACAAAATCCTCAGTTGGCTTACGCTCTGCTCCAGGCGTTAGTCGTTATGCGAGTCGTAGAGCCGTCGGTTGCGATGTCAATACTGCATCGGCCGAACCCAAACCAACCGCAGCCTCTTATGCCTCATTCAAATCCCACCCCCGCTTTGATACCTCCCCCTCAGCCACCAATATTCGATCCGCGCGATTCATTCGGACCTCAAAGATCTGGTCCTCCGCAGCAACAGATGCCTCCACAGCAACAACCGTTTGATAATAGAGTCCACGACCCGAGACATGACCCCAGAATACGTGACGGACCGCCTTTCGACAGATTCAATCAACAGGGCGGATCAATGCCCGGACCCATTCCACCGCAAAATTTAGATCCAAGAACGCGACCGATTGACCCCCGAATGCCTCCACAAATGCCGCCTCAAAACGTGAGGGGTGGTCCTTCTGTAGGCGGTCCATCTGGCATGAATCGTAATGCTGGACAACCCTTTGGTAATCCTGTATCGGCTGGCATTCAATTACCACCGAATTTCCAGGCAATGAATCAGTCCGGAGCCAATTTGAGTGCTAATCAGGAACAAGAAAAAGCTCAGCTCATTATGCAAGTGTTGGCCCTCTCTGAACATCAAATCGCTCTCTTACCCGCAGAACAGCGACAAAGTATTATGTTATTGAAAGAACAGATTCAAAGGGGCAGCACTTGAACTGTTCCTCTGTGTCTTCGCTATAATTATTATAAAATGAAGGAAAGCCTTAATTTGTTTTAAATTAATTTAAAAACACAAAAGTTTTTCAATAAAATGATTTTTAATTTGATTTTTGACTCAAAATTATGTTTTATATATTCCTTATTTATAACATATTTCAAACTATAGTATACATGAGATCTGCAAGAGTTTGCCTGGATCAACCTTTTCAATATTTAAGCTTTATTCCGGGATTTGGACAGACATTACTTCCAATTCAAATATAGTCGATTAAATGAAGTGTAAATAAAATTGTAAGACATTTAAATGTAATTAAGTTTTCAATTTATAGTAATCTTAGAATAAGTCATTAAATGAGTATATTTTCGGTAATTAATGGTTAAAAATGGCGAAACTATTAGAATCTTAACATTATTATTGTTTTATTATCTATTAAAGTAGATATAAACAATTTGGACTCAAAGGTTATAGGGGTAGGAAAGGGTAAACAGTCAAAAATCAATTAGGTTCTCAAGGTATATTTATTTTACAATTTATGGAGTTCTATTCTGCCTTCAATTATCATGATATTTTAGGATATCTATTGATTGCATTATTGCTCATGTACATTTGGTGTAATAAGGGATAAAGCGATTTTTGGATAATTACTAATTAGTGCTTAATTGACATTTGGATTACTTTCAGAAATAATATAATGGAAGAAGCGATTATCTGCAATAAATAAGCAAGGTTAGTCTAAAATCAGATGCAAACGATTGGGATTACTTCGTAACCACGAAATGAGTTTATGATAAATAATTTCCAGCAGTGAAAACCAATTCGCTTTTGGCCTATCCTCTCAATTAATCCGAGTAACTGACAAATAAATGTTTTTAATAATTTATATAAATTGTCAATTTTGATAATAAGCATGGACAATCATTTTATTAACTACCTTTAGTCCTTTGTAAGTGGAACGCCGGTTCCATTTAGTCATAGCACTGTTGAGGTATTTATACGATTTGTTGACTTCCAAGTAAACGGTAGCGCAGATGTTGACCAATAATAACAACAATAATATGAAGAATAAGTCGAAATACATACAAAATATTCTGATTATTAGAAGCATTTCCCCGAATATTATGAAATAGGTTAAAGTGCTCAGAATTGTAGCGCAGGTCATCCACACAAATGCCAAGAACTTGGACCAATATATTTCGTCATATTCAGCGATTTCTCTATAAACGGCGTTTAAATCATTGATTACTTTAATGAAATTAATGCCCCTTTTCTTTTCATTTCTTTTCAATGGTTTCAAATTGTGGTTAATTTCTTTGAGCTTTGATTTCAAGTAAAATGTGATTAAATAGAAGTAAATCAATTGCCAGAGAATTATACTGTAAACGAAGTTCACGATTACGAACCAACTGATTGAGTTTGGGATCACATAAATCAGCATTTCTTTGACAGAACTGACCGAATAAAATGAAAATAAATTAATGAATACAATCGTTGAACCCAATGATAGCGGAACGTGATCTCCCACTTTAAAGAGAAGCCTTGCCCTTCTCAATAGCTCATCGATGGTCTTTTTATTGGACAAACCAATTGATTTGGGGGAAATAGAGCCGGCCATCATTGCGAATAATCTCATATAAGAGGGTTCAATTTTCATATAAAAATTGAAGAAATTCATGAGATGTGAATTAAATGCCAACAAATTGGAAAACATGACTGTAAGTGCGAAATGGATTCTCGTCCCAAATATATATCCAAAGTCTCCCAAAATTAAGTAGAATTGAAGGCTCTGTTCGGGTAAAACCATAACTATTATCGATCGCCAAATATAATAGAATTCCAGTGAAAACATAAACAGCGGATAATTGAATTTGTGTCGGATTACATTTTCTACAGGATATAGAGATAGTCCTATTTTGTATAAATGAGTGCCAGAACTGATTATTCTCAGCTCTGGCGGCAGATTCTGACGCGGATCAAATACCACATCTTCCTCCACAGACTTCATTTTAAGCAAAAGTGAATATTTTTGGCGGAATTGCTTCGAAACTTAACGTTAATTTTCATCATTAACTTTAATTTATTTTAATTCATTGCCAGATAGTTTTAACAAGAATACGCAAGAATATGTTCCATTGAAAATTAACATTTTATTTCAAACAAAAAACAATAGATTTTCTGATAAAAAATGTTTGAATTATTTGAGAATATCTTCATTTTTATGTTTAATTTATTGAATATTCATTTTTTACTGAATTTCGAATAAAATTATCATTAAATTTACGACAATTTTATTAAAATATGTAATTAAAAAAATAATATGAATAGTGAATAGAAATTACAAATAAATAAATTTAAAACAATATTTGAATTCAAAAAATAAAGTCTAATTTCAATAATGGTTTGAATCAATTTAAGAATATTGATCGCAAACTAAATTTAATTAATATTTTAACTTTAATTGCTTCCAAGGTCACAAAAAACTAGAAAATAAAATTAGAAAAGCACAAAGGTCAATTAGAAGATAAACTAGAGTCTAGTCTAGATACTAGGCTATCTCATTTTTTCTTTTTTTTCTAATAAGAAAATAGTATCTTGTCAATTATTCATTATTTCTATAAATTTTCAAAAAATAAATTATTTCGAAAAGATTTTTAATAAAAAAGATAACCTATAAGAAAGTGCGCTGTTGAGTGTATGGACATCTCTGGCAAATTACAAATTCTGTTTTGTCATTGTTGTCATTCAAGACTTCAAGTGTCTAATGGATCATCGGTTTAACATGTTTGTGAAATAAGCTCCAAATGGCACAGGAAGTTATGATTCATTTTTTATTTTTCTCATTTTATTAAAATATTTTTAATACAAATATAGAGTTTATTTGAAGAAATCAATTGTCTCGTAAATCATTGGCAAAGAATACGAAGAATGCGGACAATGGATAGAATGAATTCCAAAAGAAAGAGTGAATTGAGTCGAGTCAGTAACCAAGTTTATTTGGATGAACACATCATTTCAATTGAAGAATTATGTAAACGATTACATACAGACCCCGAACAGGTAAACACAATAATTGGATAATTTTATATTAATTTATGAATGATTTCGAAGGGTTTAAACCCTAATATTGTAAAACGTTTATTGGATGTGAACGGACCCAATATAGTGACTGCTAACACTCCTTCAGAAGAATGGAGGAGATTCGCCACTAACATGGTCGATCCTTTCAATTGCTTTCTATGGGTCGGTTCAATCCTCTGTTTCATAACTTATATTACGGAAAATTTGACGAGTAATGAACCAGTTTTGCAAGATGATGTGAGTGCTTGGCCAACTAATAAACTCCAATAATCTAAACTGGTCATGCTAATGAGCATTTTATTTAAGCTTTATTTGGGTTATGCTTTGGCCGGAGTCGTGATTTTATCCGGGAGTTTCAGTTACTATCAGGAAGCAAAAAGCGTCAATATTTTCGGTGCATTTCAAGATTTAATACCTCGATCAGTTACAGTTATAAGGGCCGGCTCTAAATTGATCTGTTCTGCCACTGAGTTAGTGGTGGGTGATCTCATTGAAATTAATGCAGGCGATCGGTCACCGGCCGATATTAGGATAATCGATTCACCAGGAATAAAATGTGTTAATTCTCTTCTAACGGGAAATTCTGAACCTTTTATACGATCGGATGAATGCTCTCATTTGAATCCATTTGAAACCAAGAATTTGATATTCTTCTCAACAAATTGTATCGAAGGTTTTAACAGAAAAACCTGTTTTAACGACTTATACACTTTTTTACCCATAATTTAGGATCAGCTAAGGGTATAGTGATTCGGACAGGAGATCGAACCCTTATGTCTAATTTATTGGTTAAATTTTATAATGAAAACCCAATGAAGAAGTCATATCGAAGTGAACTCAAAGAACATATAAATACTTTTATCCGTTACGTAACAATTGTCGCTTTATTTTTTGGTGTATTGATGTCAGGTATAAAAACCCTATCAAACAATTTATTGTATATTTTTTTCAATTTTAGGTCTTTCCTATATGACGGGATATAATTGGCTCAATGCAATCATATTTATGATAGCGTTAATTGTGGCCCAAATACCCGAGGGTCTTTTCCCAACTATGACTGTTGTCCTTTCATTAGCTGCCAAAAGAATGACTTCAAAGAACTGTTTGGTTAAGAATTTAGAAACTGTTGAAACACTGGGATTGACTTCAATCATAATAACTGACAAAACAGGAATAATAACACAAAATCGAATGATTGTGTCTCACATTTGGGTCAATAATTCAATAATAGATTCGGATGACTTTTACAGACATTTAGACGGTTAGAGATTCTTTGTTTTCTCATTCATTCATTCATTGAATTATTCTTTTAATTCTCAGGTAAAAAAGCGGACTTAGATTCTCCCGCGTGGAGAGCCTTGATAAGAGCTGGTTGTCTTTGCAACAGAGCTGTGTTTTGTGCTACCCAGGCTGCATTTTCGCCAGTCAGGAGGTTTTGTAACAATTACATTTTTTTATGAAGATTTTAAATATTTGTTTTGTAGGAAAGCGATCGGCGATCCAACAGAAATAGCAATTCTTGTTTATATGGAAATCATTGTCGGATGTGTTGAAAACTATCGTCAAAATTATCCAAAAGTATTTGAGATTCCATTTGATCCAAATTTGGGATATTCTTTAACTATTAATAAATTTCGGGGAGGATTCTGGTTATGCATGAAAGGAGCGCCACATATTATTATGCAAAAATGTTCTACATTTTTATCAATGGGTAAAGTAAGCCCTTTCGATGAAAAGATGAAACTTTATCTTGCTGATATTCTGGAACAATTGGGTAATTTTGCAGAGAGAGTGATCGGTATTATAAACAATATAATCAATAACTAACTAAATACTAATTCAATGTCTGTCACAGCCTTTTGCGATAAATTCCTTCCTTTTGATGAATATCCGGTCGGATATGAGTTCGATCCGGAGCTCGAAAACTATCCGTTGAATGACTTGAGATTCATAGGCCTATTATCTTTAATGAATCCACCCCGACCTTCCGTTCCCGATGCAGTAATGAAGTGTAGAAGTGCTGGTATCAAAATTATTATGATGACCGGTGATCACCCAATTACTGCTAAGGCCATCGCAAGAGCTGTCGGTATTATATCAGATGAAAAGCAAACCGCAGAAGAAATATCTGAAAGACTTGGATTAGATATAAATGATGTGGATTACAAGTATTGAATTTCAAATATAATTTTAAATGATTTATGAAATCTATTGTATAATATATTACTTAAGATCAGTGAAGGCTTCTGTTGTGACGGGAGATCAGATCCAAGGGATGTCTGACAAAGATATTAATGATTTGGTTTACAGCGACAAAGATTTAGTGTTGGCTCAAATTTGTCCGCTCCAAAAGTCACGAGTTGTTCGCTGCAGTCAAAAGGAACAGAATATTATTGCAGTTACTGGAGAAGTGGACAGACAAATGTCAAAAGAAGAGAGTCCTAACATTAGTATAACAATGGGAATGACAGGAAGTGATTTAAGGAAACAGTCTGCAGATATAATACTCTTGGACGACAACTTCGCCTCAATAGTGATCGGCATAGAAGAGGGAAGGGTCATTTTCGATAATCTCAAGAAATCTATTTGTTATACCCTTTCATCGAAGACTCCGATTGTTTTACCATTTTTTTTATATTTGTTACTCGATATACCTCTAGCTTTGGGTTCAATCACTATTTTATGTATTGATTTGGTCACTGATATTATTCCGGCCATATCTCTGGCCTATGAATTTCCAGAGTCTGATATAATGAAGAACAAACCAAGAGATCCAATTAAAAATAGCCTGGTCAACATACGGTAAAACATTTGATTATATAACTGAGTTTTATTAACAGAATTGCAGTCTTTTAGTCCTTTCGTACACTATATTCGGAATAATTGAATGGTTGTCCGCAATGTTCACATATGTGGTGATAATGACTGAAAATGGATTCTCTGCTCAACATTTATTGGGTGTTCGAAAAGAATGGGATTCAAAAGCTATCAATGATTTGACCGATTCTTATGGTCAGGAGTGGGTAAATATTTATTATAATTTTAATTAACTTTAATATACAGAATATTCTTTTTTTTCAGACATACTTTAGAAGGAAAACCCTTGAGTATACCTGTCAGACAGCATTTTTTGCCTCAATTGTGATCACAAAGTGGTCGGCACTTATTTGTTGCAAAACTAGAAGAATATCTCTAATCAAGCAGAAGATGAAGTTCTTATTTAATTTGTTTATTGACTCCATTTCTTTTTTAATCAATTATTTATTTTTAAGGAACGATGTCTTAACGTTTTCAATGTTCTTCGAGTTGGGTATTGCGGTATTCCTCTCATATTGTCCCGGACTCGACAAAGCAATTAATTTGTTTCCTTTGAAGTTTGTATTGAAATTCTATTTTTAATTTAAATTTAATTATAAACTTTTAACCGATTATCAAGATTTTTTTGGTGGTTTTGTGCCATTCCTTTCGCAATATTAATGATATTAATCGATGAAATGAGACGATTAATACTAAGACTCAATCCTAAAGGTTGGGTTGAAAAACATTCTTATTATTAATTAGAGATTAATTTAGAGTAATTATAATTAAGAATAAATATAACAGTTATTCTTCTATAGTCAATGTTTTATGAAATTTAGGCCTATTATGTATTCGGACTTTTGAAGAAATTATATTAAAAAGAATTTGAAACAAAAATGAAATAATATTAAAGAAGAATAGATTTTATTAATAATTTTAATCAAATTAATTGAGTGCCGGCTATACATAAACTGAAAACCATCACCAAAAGTGAAGAATGTCCCCCATTTGAGACCTCAGGTACTCAGACTCTGATGGAAAGAGCCTTCACTGCTGTTGCGGACAATTTTTGGCGGATTTGTCGGATATTATGCAGAAGACACGC
>JAQFZI010001176.1:0-10934 GCA_034695605.1 Eupelops occultus
TTGGTTTTGAGTTCTTGAGTACAGAATCGAATTAGGGATACAATCGAGGGGTACAGAATCGAGGCTCAACTGTATATCAATTGAAAGAAATAATATATTGATGTTAACTAAATGTTGCATACTCAATCCATTGGTCAAGATTAAACTTGTATGATCTTGATCAGAGGGTTGCAAATTCAGTGAGGTGAACAAAAGTATGTGTGTGTAATTTATATATTTTGCTTGTTCCTTTCTTCAACTTGACATTTCTTATTCATTATAGCTATGACTTATAAGTTAGAAAAAGAACCCTCACTTCTAAAAACTTTTTTGTAATTTTGTATAAATATTTCATTATTTTTTTGGTCAATTAAAGTTTAATTAAACCATACCTTCTATTATTCATTACAATATATTTGTATGATTTCAACAAAAAATAATCCTGCTAAGTCTGCGCATTCAAAACGTACACGAATCGCTGAATAAATCGCTGAATTTGCAATCCTATGATCTTGATCTTTTATGGTTCATCAATAATTGCATTTTCAATTTAAAATATCAATAATTAGTTTTATTAGTTTATATCGGATAACAACTAAAATAATAGTCTTTTTCTCAATAAAACTTTGTCATCATTTTCGAGAAAAGCCATTACTTTAGTTGTTATCCAATAAATCAAAAATTGTTGATTTTAGAAAATTTTTATTTTCATCTTTAGATTGAGCTTGTTTCAATCAGAATTCATATCAAATTTACCATTATTGATTTAATCAAAATTGTAACCTTTGACGCCTCTTAATAGAAAGGAGGCCAAAGTGTCACCAGTAGTCTCCGAAATTGAGTCCCTAATTCCCTATTCAGTCCCTATGATTGATAGGGAATCCCTATCATTCCCTATGCAGTCCCTATCATGCTTTAATATCCTTTAAAAATTACTTTAATAGGGATAAAATTAATAATAACTGAAAAATAAATTAAATGTATATCTATTGAAACCTATTATATAAGAAAATAAAATAAAAAACAGTTTATATGTAATTAAATGAAACTTTTGTTGAATTTTAACAGTATAGGGACTGGATAGGGACTGGGAATGGACTTTTGGACTTTTTCGGAGACTAGTCACCAGAGAGGTTATTCTCAATTATAGCTAACATTCCCCTAAATTAGGTCCGCCTCTAATTAATTCTTTAATCAATTTTGTATTGTCTTCTCTTAATTTAATACCCGAACTGTTTATGAGTCGCTCCAACTGTCCAATGGTTCCAAAGCCAGCGCAAAATGCATTGAGTGGAGCGGCCACTGGACTCTCCACTAATTGATTATCAGTTAAATTGAGTTCAGATAAAAGCGGTCGATGTTTACGAATGAAATATTTCTGGTGATAGTCTTCAGCCAAATAAAAGACATCCAATTTCTGAACTTTAGTAACAATAGGTTTAGAAAATTGTTTTTGTTTTTCTTTAATCATTTGTTCGGCCATTTGTTTCTGTTCTTCATCTTTGAAAAAAATTGCGGACATATATTGCCGTTTAAACAGATATGTCGGCTCATGTGATAACCAGAAGATGTCCAGCAGTTCCTGTGTTTGTCATAAACTTATTTAATGAAAAATATTTCAAATTATAGTTAAGTTTACTTTAAATGAAACCAAATGAGAGTCAAAAACAATTTTGACGACTTCTGTGTGATCGCACAGATTATTATAGGTTGGGTTAGGGCTCGAACCTCCTGTATATCCAACACTTGTAGTGATCACTCCATTTACTGCTCCAAACTTGGCCTCTGACCCCCAAAAACATTGTAAACCAAAGAATGCTTCAGATTTTTGACTCATATTTTTACAATAATTGAGTTAAACTTTTGCCTAAATATTAAATTTAATAATTCTTACTCTGATTTCAATTGACTTTAATTGATATCTTATTTATCTTTTAATATAAGTTAATCTTAAATATCGATAAGAGTTTACAAAATCAACTAATAGTTTGTTTATTAAAAGGAAACACTATTTCCTTTTCAATAGTTTTGACGGATTTTCCTTTATTTATAGAGTAAACTGAATTTGCAAACCCTAACTAATATGACCTAATTTTTATCGAAACCTGGATTATTTCCTAAAATTTCCTATAAAAAAGCTGGACACAAATTTTAAATTGTTTATCCATAGTTTTTGATTTAATATTTATTTTAAATTGATTATTTTAAGTTGACATCCAGGCAAACTACTATCTTTAGTCTATTATAGTCTAATATCTTTTGCCTAGATGATTCGATTTTTAAACTGATTTCGGCATAATATAATTAAATTTTGTAAATTAACCATGCAAAAATCAAATTGTAATTAAAGTTTACCTTTGATTTTTATGAAAACTAACTTATATTGAATTGAATTGAATTTTATTGTTTTTCCTCAATGTATACAACCTTTGGCTCATTTCAAATACATATATAAACTAAGTTATTGAATGTTCTATTGAAACGAACTTGCTGAAATTGATTTTAACTTAAATTTTTTATTTTAAATTTGGAAATACAGTGTTTGTAAAATTTAGATATTCACAATTTGTGCAAGAATATAGCCAAAAAATAAAACTAAACCCCTTTATAATAGAAACCGTATGTATTGTTTTTTTTCGTTAATTTTTATTTAAAGTTTTTGAATTGATTGCAATTTTGACAATTACCCTGGTAGGTTTCTATAAACAACTATATTTTTTAAAATGCCCATTAACTGGCTACAATTTAATGAAATGAACTTGAGTTATCAAAGCTGTATATAATGTATTCACATTTACTGTTTAGGAGCCGCACAATCCCTCGAAAGTCTTTCAGAAATCCAACTGAATTATGGGTCAGAAGAGCATAAGAAGAAGTCGTTGATTACAATGATAGAGGCCTCCAATTATTATAAGAAGGCTTCTATGAAAAAAGAGGCCATTATTTCCATCAAAAGAGCTCTTACTTTAGTGGAATTCTCTTCGGATAGAAATATCAAAAATCTTGGAGAGAAGTATGAAGAGTGTGGAGCTCTCTATAAGGACTTGGATTTGAACCATTTGGCAAAACTCAACCAAAAAATGTCTAATTTTTTTCGAGAATTGAGTCCTCGAAAAGTAAATAATTTCTAATTTATTGAAACAAATATTTAAAACAAATATTTTCTTTAATTAAGAAATCGAATAAATCATTAACCATTGAAGTCAATCATTCGACATATGAAGCCATACCCATTGGTCAGACTTTCTGTGATATCTCAAATTTTAATTTGAATTGTGATCAAAACCAAGAAATACAAGAAGATATCCAAGATAACAAACAATTGATTCAAAAGCAGATCAGAGAACTTGAAAACTATCAAAAGAGTGCCACAAATATTCCCTCCATTGACGATGAATCTGATTATCCAATGAGTGATGACAACAGTCAACCATTGATGCAACCGATTGTATGAAAAACTTTGATTAACTATTTTTAATTGAATTTTAAATTTTAGGGTTCTTTTGGTTCCAAACAATTATTGCGAAAAAATCTAAAAAAATTATGGAATAAAACAAATTATATTTCGGATTCAATTTATTCAGAAGATTGTGAGGTTTCCGAACATAATTCTAATGATAACATACCCCCAAAAGAACCTAATCTGAGAATAGTAAAAGAAGAGAGGCTAACCACCCAGATAACAAAAACTTTGGTGTCTACGCCAACCCCTTCACCTATGTCTCAGAATGACATAAACACTGAGAATAAGCCTAAACGCCAGCGCCGCCTCAAACCCAAAGATGAATCGGAAGAATCTCCGAAAAGACGTCTATTAAAATTAGATCGAGAGGTCGACATTATTGGTCCCCATTATTTTGTAGTCGATCCCAGAAATGCTTCAAAACGTCTATTTTGTGAGCTCTGCAAGGATTCTGTTAAATGTTACCGATGGTCAACAGTCATCGATCACTTACACACTAAAAAACACACCTCTAATATAGAAAAGGCTTATATTTTTGTTAATTTAAATAATCAACAATTCCTCCAAAATTTAAACAAATATGAATACAATAACACAAATAATAGCCACTCTTATAATTTAAATTCTGATAACCCCCTAATTGAGTCGATTCCAGTCATCGATAATAATAATAAATGTTCGGAAATCTCTTATCCGATCCCATCGACATCAACACCAAATGTTTTCTCTACTATTGATTTGCATTCTTTGGACTTAAGCCCTACAGAAGAACCTCTACTATGTAACCTCTGGTCAAACCATGGTAATTCGAATAAGTCATTATTAATAATCAAATAACTATTATAATTAAATTTAATTTTTTCAGAGCAATCAAATGAAGACATGAATCGGACTCTACACACACCGGAACTTAATTTTGATTAATTATATTTAAAATTTTGTTATTTCTTTTAATCAATATTTGTATCAAACATTTTTTATTACTTTTATAGATAATATATAAATCATTTTTTGTTCGGTTGGTGTTGGTGTTGGTGTTGGTGTTGGTGTTGGTGTTGGTGTTGGTGTTGGTGTCCACACCATTGTTGTAGGATTTCTCAACTTTCATAGATTTCAGATGTTCACAATAGTATTGTTAGGCGCTTAACAATATCATTATATTTAGCGGATAACGCTAACAGACCTAGATTAAAACTATTTGCAAGCTTTTTCACTGCGGCAACTAATAAGGGGAAGGACTAGTGACTAGTCACTAATCTTTTTAATATATTTGTATAATTTTAATCCATTTAACAGAAATGATGAATATTTTGGATTATTCTACTTTATTATTAAAATGGTTTGAATACATTGAAAATAATTAAAAATTCAAGTTTGAACATGCTAATTTTGTAACTGAAAAAAACAACTTTTAAAAAAATATCTGCTCTTGATATTACAACTAATTAAAGACTAGTAATTGTTTTGCTCGAAATGGGCGCAACATTCAATTGATTGGTGACATTAGTTTGAGTTTCTGTGCCGTTAGTTGTCATACAGTAATCTATAGTATTCGGTGATTGAAAGCCTGGCACCCATTGAATATCAAAAGTCTCGAAGTCAAATGAATTGTTTGCTGTATTCGGGGCCTGAATCACATTTAAAGGGACCTGTAGTTGGTTTGGATTAGCTCTGACAGTATTCATACAACCATTGACAATAGCACCTGAAGGTCTACTAATACTGACTCCATTAGCTCTACCAGGGTTATTATTATTATTCGCTTCACTTTGATTGACATTATTCTGTCCACTAATACTATCCTCAACAGCCTGTTTATGCTCCTGAGTGTTAACGTGATTTTTCAAAGTGGAGCTGACGGCTCCCAAATGTCGTTCACAAATCTTGCAATAGACTCTTCCGGCGTCGTCGCCATCCATTGTCACTTCATAATAAGGACAGAATTTGCTTAACTTTTTCACCAATTTTTTGGCCGATTCTATTCGGTCTTCAATACAACGATTTTGTGCTTTCATTTGGTTGTGTTGTGTTATTGATATTATAGACTCTTTTTTCGAGTGCTCTATACTATTGTGTCCCATTAGATCGGTATCCATCGAAAATAAATCGGGTGATTTTGAACGGGTTGGGCCCGACATAAAAAAATCCTAAAGAAATTATTAATTATTGTAATAACAATTAAAGGAGAATTCTAAGTTGCTTTGGGAAAGTTACTTTGCTCCGATAGAAATCAATCATATGCCAAATGAAGGAAGAGATATAATTGAAATTTGTGCCCAGCACTGGATATCTATTCTTTCATTTGACATATGATTCATTTCTATTTGAGAAAAGGAACCATCTAGATTCTAGATTCTAGAATTTTCCTTTGCAATTATATTAATTTTTTGAAAGTTGAGGGGAATCACCTCATTATCTGTGGATCGGTTGGAGTCTTCATTTGTTATTCTGCTGTATTTTGAGGCCACGAAATAGTCAATGTCCCGATCCCGACAGCAGCTCTGACTGCAATTCCATTTGCGTCGATAGCTATTATTAGACGAATAACAGCTTATTTTTAAACCCTTTTATTGAAAACAAATTTTATTTTTTTTAAAAAAATATTGAATAAAAATATTGTGAATAACGAATACTGACATCAATTCTTTTGCGATGTTTGACCTCGTGGTTTCTCATTGTAAAATACTCGAGTGCCTGACAGTAATGTTTAGCCACTTCTTCAGGCGATGCGTTCATTAGTCTCAATATTCTGCTGCACCTGTAGTGTAAAGTACCGGCGTGTCTATACTTATGGATGGCATCATAATTAACGATCGCTGACTCCAAGTATTGAATTGTAGTTTTCGTGTCATTTGAATTATTTTCAGCCAAAACATTAGGACTATCGAAACGAAGTGTCGCCGCCTTTTCATAAGCTTTGGCAGCCCCTACACAACCAATTATCTCATTATTTTAAATTTTCACTCACTTTCAATTCACTTCTAGATAATATTAATAGATTGATTTTGTATCATGGTCAGTTAAAAGATTAATTACTTTAGTTAAAACTTTAACGACTAGTATAGCGTTGACGAGGAAAAAAATTCAATGAATGAACCTACCAGGTAGGTCCTACCTATAGGTAAATTTAGGTTCAAACAAAATATATATTCAAGAACAATGTCTTTTATTAAAATTTCTAATAATTAAATTCTGAATTATTTTTGTTATTAATTTTGTAGCCTTCACTTCAAAAAATTAGAACCCTTTATATTGACTGCATTGAACATTCTCATTTTTTTTCCTCGTCAACGCTAGACTTTAGTATTTTAAGGACTTGGTCACAAAGGTAGATTTTGCTAGATCAATAGAATGAAATTTCCTATCCTTTCTATAAAATTCTCAAAAATCTCAAAATCTACTAAAATTAATTAATTTTTACGTTTTAAACCATTTGAGGCCATATTTTTAATTTTAATTTTATATGTATTTAATTTCTATTAATATTGAGTATAAATAAGATTACCCATGAAATTCTTCTGTTGATGACATTTATGTCCTAATTGTCCATAAAGATAAATGGCTTTATCCTGTGTCGAGGACTTGTCGTTATCGATACTGAAATTATTTTGAGTGTTAATTATTATTATGGATAATAATATGTAAATTATTTCAATAAATATGAGATTAATATAATTAAAGTTCATTTCCAAGAATTAAAACAAAGATAAGTTTAAAAATCACTTAAAATTTATAATTTTGTTGAAAAACAAGAAATGCTGAAAACTCACAAATCGATGATATCTTTCATTAAACATTTATTGATATCATTGTTCGGATATTTTTCCAATTTTTTCAAAGACTGTTCCCATTTATATAGTTTTTCATTAACTGCGGCCAAATTCTTAAGCATTTCAATCATTTCATCGGTGGACAAACTTCCCACATTCTGACTGGTATGGCCCCCATTGACTTCCAGCCCAGTATTCTTAGAATTAGTGATGGCAGAGGATGAGTTTGTCGATGGCTGAAGAGATGTTGTGGTCATACTTATCATTGTTCGCGACATTATTGAAGAGTTCATTAACAATAACTTTCATTCAAAATAAATCAAAAATTAAATTCAATCGGAAATGAATTTTAATTAATTATATTCTTAATGAATCAAAATTGTGATTAGAATGTAATGTAATGCTCCAAATAAGTAATTAGCTTTTGATATGTCTTGAGCTCAGTAATGGTTCACGAGAATCACTCGTGATATCTATTCTGATATCAATTGTCGTTATCCTTGGAATTCATATACACTTTAACTCTACAGAAATTTTTCGCACAACCCTTATTGTTATGAGAGCTTCAATTGTAAAAAAGGGCTCAGAATAGCACTGAAATGAACTGGGAAAATGCCGAAGATCACATTGAAATTGTTCTCAATTTTAGAAAAGGCGTCATTTTATTTCTAACGATAAAAATATAAATTCAATTAAAAACAATACTCTTATCTCTTTTTATGTAATCGTTTTGTAGATATTTTATGGAAACCAATTCCACTTACACTTCATTGCAGTGAAAACTAGATTAGAAGACAGACCTTTTATTTGAGACCTTCACCAATGAACATGCACAATTATATGCATAAATCTATGCTTAATAGATGATTGAGCTATCTAAAATAAATTATAACTTAAAATTATTTTTAATGACCAATTTCCATAAATAATCTATCTAATTTTTTTCGCGATTTTGGATTTCGCGATTATGGGTTTCGCGATTTTGGGATTCGCGATTATGAATTTCGCGATTTTTGATTTCGCGATTTTGGGGTACTCCCGTTCTAAACTTATTGACTAGAATCTAGTGACAGTTGCTTATTATTGATTCGAATTGTTTATATAAAATATATAATTGTTTAATAGATTAGACCAGGGATCACCAATGGGGGGATTTTTGAAATATCCCCCTCTAAAATCGATAGCTGGTAGGCCCCCCCTCGGAAAATTTTGGTGCCGTGCGTTGTTTTGGAGCCCATTTTTACCATATTTAGTACTAAAAAAGAAATAAAAACAACCCCCCTCTAAATTTGGAAATTTTTGAAAATTTATCCCCCCTAAAATCTCGGGCCGTGGTGATCCCTGGATTAGACTGATTTGAATCACAATCACTATTGATTACAAAATTGTACAAGCTTGTTTTTTAGTTTTTTATTTTTCAAAATGTATTTTATTCTGAATCGTGTTCTGTAATTCATTCTTAAATTAATTCTATTATTGTTTTATTTACACAATTAATATCCTTTGCCTTTCATTTATTTGATTAAAAATTAGGTCAATTTATTGATAAATCAATAATTTCAAAGTTTTTGAATTAATTATATTATAAATATATTGATTAAAAATTTATTTGAAAAATATTTCTCAAAAATATATTCAATTTGATGTATAAATGTTTTTAGTCACAAAACAAATTATTGGTCACAACTTTGACAAAAATGAAAACTTTTTGTATAAAAAGATGAGTTAAACTTCATTGAGTTGTTTGAAGACATAAATAAAAGTGCGCTGAAGTTCAATAAATCTATAAATAAGTTAATAGCTATTAATTGTTTAATAAATTTTAAAAGCCTTTATCGAAATGAAGTCTATTTCAGTGCTTCTTCTGATGTGTCTTATTTTGAATAAAGTGTTGTCTCAGAAGCAAAACCAAGATGTTATTGGACTCTTCAAGCCTTGGACTCAGAGCTTAAGTAAACTTTTATGGAGTGCTTAACACTTTATAAATATTAAAAACTATTTATTAAACATTTAGATACAAATATTGGCCAACAATTTCTACAACTTCTGCAGACATCTCTCGATCGCATCAATCAATTGGGAGATCAAATTCAGACAACAATTGGCACACAAATGGATCAAATGGAAAACCAATTCCACAGTTTGGCCAAAGAGTTTAGACTCACTCTATTGAACAACAACTTAATGACAAACAATACAAAGATTAATAAAAATTGATAAATTATTCAAGAAAAAACAACTTTCAAGTTTGGTTTTATTAAACTCACAATTTATTCTTAAAATAAATCATTTGTTTTCATATTAAACATTAATTGTTTGAATAGTGTAACCTTGTGCAATTTTAGAAGCCAACAATTATTATTAAAATGATATTTATGTCAAATTAATGAATCTTTTGATACATTGATGTACTTTTGAGGCCCAAAATTTAACTTTTGAACAATAAATCATTTTTTTGAAAAATTTATTTCAAATTCTAAATCAATTTGTAATAAAATAGCCATAAATTGCTTTCAGTGGAAATAATATCCAAATAGCGATAGAACTCATAAAAAATCCATAAATCCAGTCATAAAATGGATTTTTCTGAATCCAAGTCAACTCTTGTGTACCACCGGTTCGTTCTTTGCGTTTTTCGACTATCTCTTTGGGCGCCCGCTTCAGATCATAAGCCCATCCAATAAAATGGAAAAAATCAATGAATGCTGTGTTGACATTAAAATTGACATCCCAACCAAATTCACTTTCAGAGTAATCCCAGGGATAAACATGATGGTAGTTGTGATACGCCCCTAAATTAATGGAACATTAGTTATTAGATTCTTAATCAGAAATAAAAATTTAATCGTTTCTCTCACCGCCTAAAGTGGCGTAAATCAATGGATCGTTGTGACAGGAAGTCATACTCTTGTCATAAGGCTTAGCTCCAGCATCTAAGTGAGCCACTGAATTACCTATCATCATTAAATTAGTAATAGTTAAAGGAATTTTTTTTAATAATTTAATGAAATTACCGCAAAATGAAAGCTGAAGAGTATATGCGTAACGAATCAAAAAACATAAATGATAACTATTTATAAGACTCTCCTCGAATAAAAAATAAGGAATTAGAGTCGGAATTATAATAGAGAAGAGTATAACCAATGGTACGTAATAATTGTATTGAAAACGCATAACAGGGTCTGACCACAAATAGTTTATATCGATTTTGTTGCGTTTCTCTTCACATTCGGGATGACGTTTAATCATAAGCCATCCCATGTGTGCGTAAAAAAAGCCCCGATTGATGTTTACTATATCAGCATTAGTTCCTTCATATTTATGATGTGTGTGGTGGTCACGCGCCCACTCTATCATAGTCTTCTGACCAGAAAGTGTCTGGAGTACCATAAGTATAACTCTGAGAGGAAAGTTAGCTTTGAAGGCTTTGTGAGTGCCGTAGCGATGAGCTGATGTCAAAGTTCCGATATTTGAAATAACGCCTATTTTGCATAAAACATTGCATTCAATCTTATAATCTGTATTTAACTTTACGTTAACATCAGGGGTGCACAAGGGAAATAACCAAATTATCCCCCCTAAAGCCGAAAATTTGGACAAAATCCCCCCCCTAAAATTGAAAGCCGGTAGGCCCCCCCCCCATCGAAAATTTGGCTGCCGCGCGAAGCGCGGCGGCAAATTTTTACCGAATTTTATTTAAAACTATCTATAAATGTGAAAAA
>JAQFZI010001177.1:0-10931 GCA_034695605.1 Eupelops occultus
AGGAAAACCTTATTATATCTAAACTGAAATTTAGTCTCAATTTCTAACAAAACTAATGAATATCAAATTGAATTTCAACTTTCTTGCAAAAAAAAGTGAACTAGTTGTTCTATTTTTGGTCCATTTTATTACTTAACGAGTAATTAATAACTAATTTGTTGGGAAAAAAATTATCCGAAAAATTCAAAGTGAAAACCGTTTTCCCCTTTCATTGAACAGAATAGAAATGCAATTATTTTGAAACTAAAAGTTTAATTATAAAAGATTTGAAGAAAACTAATGAACATAATTAGAGTCTAAGGAAAAGAGGAAAAGTTTTAAAAAATATTCTGTCCTTCTTATCAAACATCAAAGTAGTTATGAAACGGTGAAAAAAGTACTCAAATAATATTGATGTGAATTTAATATTAGGTTCTGACAAATTCGCTTCATTTTTGTCTCTTTTTATTTCTACTATTAAATAAAAACATGATTTTCGGGCTCTCGAAAGGCATTCCTCAGTCAATGCTCACTAGAAGTGCTTTTCAAGAGATAACAAAAATTAGAAATTTATTCGAAAAATTTCTTTAGATCTAAACTAATTTTTTTGCTCCACTCTTGAGATGAGAGCCGGCATTAGATAAGCAGAAAAACGTAAATTTATTTTGAAATTCATTTCATTTGATCGTTAAAAATATTTTCAAACTCAGAATATTTTTTCTAAATCTAATAAAAAGCCAAATCCGCTTAAAGAATATAATTTCATTAATTGAGTAAAGAATTTCATACTTACTTTACTTACCCGATAATTATCTCCCATTTAAGGCATTTTTCTCTAATCTTCTAAACAAAGTTTGCGTTTTTTTCAAACAAATTAAAATAAAAAAGTCGAGGAAAACAGTCAAACCCTAAGAAAGAATGAGAAAACTGTGAAATGCAACACAAAAGTGGAATTTGTTTCTTACAATTGAGCCCTCCGTTGAATTAATTCAAACCATTAATTAATTAAATTTAATGCATGAAATGCTATTTGAATTTCAAATACAATGCAGTTTTCAACGAATATAAAACACTTATATCCGTCTCAACCCATATTAGGCATTAGTTTTTTATTGAATTTTTTCTTTGAAATAAAGTTTGATTTCAACTATTTATGTTTGAGCTCTAAATCTCTTTCCTCTTCAGTATTCGCAT
Organism: Eupelops occultus; assembly: GCA_034695605.1. Lineage (NCBI taxonomy): Eukaryota > Metazoa > Arthropoda > Arachnida > Sarcoptiformes > Phenopelopidae > Eupelops > Eupelops occultus. Next base: position 1,174 of record JAQFZI010001177.1, read on the forward strand.
TGATATCAACACTTGAGTTCATTCGAGTGCAACACTGGCTTAACTCAAGTGTTATTTGGATTTTTTTTAAATGAAGGCTCTCCTCTAAAAATTTATTACTGTCTCGAACTGAGAGTAATTTTCTTTTGAATTTCTATTACATTCGCAAAGTTTTAATGTTATTTGCATTTCATTAAATCAAACCATAATTTAATTTCATCTCTAATTCGAGTCTTTGTTTATAACTTAGGCTTTCATTCAAATGAAATACAAACGAAACAAAACAAAACAAAAAATGATTTCTATCACAAAAGCATTTTTAAGGAAATATTTTGACGCAAAGAGAGGTTAAATAGTTTTGCAAATTGTTTTAAATTTGTTGAGTAAACAATTTCACAGAACATGACTTCGAGTAATGATTTTATTTTAGTTTTATTTTAGTCTTCCCTTCTTTGTAGTGCTGTTTAAGTATTGGCAGAAAGAAAACTTCTGATCCATTAAATAAAATATTATTTAAGAGTAAATCTTTGGCAAAAAAGAGTCAAATTTAAGAGTCTCTTAATGTCAAAGTCTTGTCGCCTGAAAGGAACAGATTATACATAGGATTGGAATAAAATGAAATCAAAAACCAAAAAAAGTTTTGCTGTCAAATATCTTGATGTGAATTCAAAGACAGAGGACAGGAAAAAAATGGTTTGAATTTTTAAGTCTGATTAATGCCTCACTAAAAGAGACTAAACTATTGAAAACTGACGAAAATCTAAGCGAAAAACGTCTTTGAAATGAAGCATAAAAACAACAAAACTTTCAAAATTGAAGACGAATTTTAATAATGATTACCGAAAATAAGCGAAAATTTCTAAATATGGGTAAAATTTGAGCAAAAAAATTATAATCGATTTGAAATTTTTAAATAAATGACTTTTTAAATGATTGAAGAGATTTTTGTCTGCGCTTTTACTTTGAATATGGTTTGAATGATTGAATGAAATATTTTTTTGCTTCAATGGTGTAATCCATTAGTGATGTGAAATGGATTACCAAATCGGTAGTCAAAACATATAGATATCACACATATCTCATGGAATGGCAAAACATCATTTTATTCATACTAAAGACTATCGATTTGTTAGTATATATCGATATTAATCGTGTTATCAAATCCAATAACCGACGAGAATTAGTTCATTTCATTTCATTTCATACCAGCTCAATGGTAAGCCTACCAATGATTGCGTGTCTCATATAATCTCAAAATAAATATAAATTTCTCTTTGAATTAGAGGTAGAGCTGAGAAAAAACTTATTTTCCAAATGAAATATGATTTGTAGCACAACTTTTCCGTAATTTATTGATCAATGGTTTGGCCATTGACTTGACTTAAGCACTAAAAAACTTTTATTAAACTCAAATCTAAATTATATTCACTTATATTCACTATAATTATCTTAACTGAAAAAAATTCAAAAAAATCTCAGGTAAAGAGGTTTTTGTAATCGATTTCATTCATTTTGAATCTTGCAATAAATGAGAAGAGATTTTAAATTAAAATTTCTTAATAGAAAAACTTCTATTAAGTCTAGTATTAAGTCTGAGAAAAATCACGAAATTTTCTTTTTATCTGAAATTAATTCAAATGAGATGATAAAACAGATACCAAGGTGAAAACTCCTATTTTTAATACTGAATTTAAGTGACATAATGATTGAATCTATCAATAATTTATACAGAAATTCATGAATTAATTTTATATCATTTTTAATGAGATCTTAAGAAAAAGTTAAGTTTTGTTACTTAAGGCCATAACACTACTGTTATATTAGATTTGATGGTAGAGCTGAATAAATGATGAAATGGTTGCCACCCTCTAATCATTTACTAAAAATATGTCTGCTTTTAGGCCTTGTCTTGTGATTCAGTGACCAGAAAAAGGAGAACTTTCTTCTAGATCTTTAGACTGAATGTCAGCCATTCATTAGATATTTGATGTATAGTTGGTTTTGAACTCTCCATATACTTAAGGCACACATCCATTGCTTTAGACTTTTATGTTTAGACGCCTTAACGCTATTATATAAGACCAAGAGTTCAACAAAAAAGTGTATAAAATTGTGGTTTGCATTCAAAATTAGTGTTTAAGTCTCACCACTACTCAAAATAACACCTCTTCTCAGTTGACAACAAACGAGGAGAAAGATTTGAAATTAAAGCAGAAAATATTTCCAAAGATAGTAATCTAAAGCAGTACTAATCGTAACGTTAAAGTCATTTGAGGACAGATAGTGAGCAAAACCCATAACTGAAATTGACTTTTGTTGTTGTCTTGACTTTCTTTAGAATTTATTTATTTATCTCTCATTCATTGGCGAAGGCTTTCCATTCAATTCAATAATGAAAATAAACTGAAATACAGCACAAAAATGACAAACTTTTCGCAATTGAGTTGAATTGAATTTAACACTTTGTTGTTAGTTGTGTTCACTCCGAAGGGATAACCAAATTAAGTGCTCCAATAACTGGCGGGTTTGAGTGAAAAATCATAAATTGCTAGAGTATTGTTCATTGCACAGAATGAAATGAAATAATCCCCACATAAGTATCGAATGTCGAACAGATGGAAGAATTCAGATACATTCAAACCAAGTTATTGTGACTGAGCGGGTGATCCCACGTTAATAAAAAAAACTTTTTCCTCTATCCATGAGTTGTCAGTTGACTTGACTTAAGCCATGAACTAAAAAATGTCAATTTTTCTAATGCCATATAACTGACACAAAACTGTTATTCTGTGTGAAACTACTCTCATGTTTAGTATCTAAAATATTTCCCCGAGTTTAGTCGCGAGCACTGGTGTAGTGGACAGCAAGCGATAACACTCGCCCAAAAACGAGTCAAATCTCCAGTGGTTTTGTGAGAGACATGAAAATTGTTGGGAATCCACTCCGAAACGGGTCGTCGTCACTGAAGTCAAAAGACAAAAGTGATGCCAAACGCTCTAAACTATGAAATCTAATTCATCTACAGTTACGACGTTGTGTTGTCAGTAGTCATACAGATGTAGTTCCCTTTTGTAGTTCTGCTCTTGTGGTCCCAAAATTGATGGCAGAGTCCGATATAATTGCATATATCGTTCCCAATAGAATCAGACATAATATTAAAGTCGTATAACTCGTATAAAAGTTTTATCTTTGATAATAATCTTGAGGGCCCAACTCTGCCGGCGCTCTCCTGCTATTAAAATGCATCTCAAATACAAAGACCTGAAGAGTCAAAGAATAGTAATAATAGAAAATACGGCTCAAAGTCATTACTATTAGTTATGTTCGGAGCCACTCGTCGTTTAGAGCTCAGGCCTACGCCTATGATTGCTCTAAATATATACCTATTAAATATTTCACTTTCCTTGACAACATTGTATATTTGATAGTGTGCTTGCTGTTGTTTTGAGCGCCGTTGGGCATCACCTTGCTCATTATTATTTGACCTCAAAAATGTTTATTTGTATGCGTTTTTCGTTTGAATTGAGAGGAAAAAAATGTATTTATCATTCGCTCACTTAATGCCAGAATTATCTCAATTTTGCTCAAAAAGTTATTTGTTATAAAAAATTAGATAATTTTTCGTTTCAAATGTTATGAATAGTTTGTCCCTCTTTTCAAAAATGAAATATTCGTTTTGATGGTGAATACCAATCAATTCATCTGATAATTACTCGTCTAATGTTTCAGTAATTTTTTTGCTGGTTTCTAATATAAATTATATGTAATGTTGAAAATTATTATGCCTTTAAGGGACACTCCATTCACTCATCCATTCTCTAAGTTCTCTATTCTGAAAAGATGGCAAAAATGATTTGCGGTTTTTAAAAGCCTATAACAGATGAGAATTTGCCTCAAATATTAAGTTTGAAAATTAATATTCGTATTAATATTTGCATTCATTAGTGTCTTGGTTTAAAATATTGCATTTTTTTCGAAGCGAAAAATTTTGTTTCAAAAACCGAAGGCTTTATTAAAGTTTTTTTTGTGTTAATCACTCATAAAGTTATGCAATGCATTGAAATCAATCTTAATTTATTAAAAACATTTTCAAACATTTTCATCAGATATTATGGTAAACAGAGCCTCAAAAAAAAAATGCATTTCCCTTCTATTCATTAAAGTAATTAAAATACATTAAAAGCAAGTTTTTCGTGTCTTATATACTCATATAGTTTTGTGTATAAGTTGTTTATTGAATAGACAAACAATTTTATCTATGAATTACAGTTCATATACTCCTCTATTCTCTTATTATTTTTCTACTTTTTTGGCAAAAAATAGTTATGTGTTTGCAATCAAATATTTGCGTTCATATAAGGGATAGAGTTATAACTTATAAGCTATTGCTTATAAAGTGAGTGCACAGCACAACACAGTTGTTATGTTTGCCAAACATTCCATTAAAATATATTAAAAGAATAAGACATCGCTTTTTCAACGAAGAAATAAATTTGTAGTGAATTTGTGTGCATTCATTGTCATCAATATTATGTCAAAAGAATAACGAAAATAAATGGCTTTAAGAGGAATATAAGTAGTTTTGTTGTCATCGTTGTGCTGTCTGTCCCCAACAATACACCAATTTATTAGAAAATATATAAAAATTGCTTTTAAACCAAAATATTTTCACTCATGTTATGAAGTAATAAATTTTTTTCGCTCTCTTTCGTAAACAATAAATTGATTTATTGTTAAATCCATTTGTTATACAAATTTATTTTTGTATCAAAAAAATTCAAAATACATTTTAAACTCAAAATGAGAATAGATTTTTAAAAATGATTACAAACAACACAAATGTATTGCAAAAAAACGGAAAGAAATTGATTTAATAGCCAACAAAATCGGGATTTAATAGATAGCAGTCTTTTTTTAGGTCACATTTACTTTAATAAAATAGGAGATGAAAAATAACTGCAATTTATTTTCATCGAGAAATTGTATTTAAGTTAACATTTGGCGAATAGACTCAATGTTTTTCTATTCACTAATAAAATGGACTTATTTTTCCTTAACTTTTGATATTAATATTGTCGAGCAATCACTTAGCCATTAATGGTATAAAACATATCATTTGAAACATAACTAATTTGAATTTGAATTCTTTGAAAAATATACATCGGATGACATTTTCCTCGAAGAGATTTTTCATTTCTTTAAAATTTATTATTTTAATCCATTTTGAAGGAAATAATCGTTTTTCTTAACTTCTATTCAAATGCAAACTTAAAACTCGTTTAGAAGTCTTACGAATAAACTTTTAATTTATTAGAGATTTTGTGGATTTCTTACTCATTTGCCGCTCAGACTATTACCCCTTTTTGGAGGACTGTCTCTTGAAATTAAATTATAAGTTATAGAAAAGTTATTTATTTGTCTGTTTGTTATTTCAAATGTCTTTTAATTTAATGGCTTTAAATAAATATCAATAAAACACTTTATAAAAGTCTTTCATTAGATTTAAAGCTCTGATTATTTCGTATATTAAATGTAAGAGAAATTTAATACAAAAATCAATTTTAATGTTTAATACAATGTAATGAAAAATATAATGGAAGATGAGTTTCAAAAATCCTAGAATTTTCAATAAATTATTCAGTGCTATCTAATATTTATATCTAAATGGAGTAATTGTGTGGTTTGGGTCAAGAATACTGTATATTCAGTCCTCGACAATAATTATTTGAAATTCTAGACCACGATTCAAAAGAGAATGAAATTAGAGACAAATAATGAGTTAAATTAAGATAAATACAAAACTATTTTAATGGAAGTCATGAATGACTGACTAACGATTGCTTTCAAAAATATATGTATTTATCATTTAATAAAGAGATGCAGTCCTTCAGTATTTTTAGTGCTAAGTATAGATGGTTTGGGGGCCAATGCATCTCAAAGAGGAAATGCAATATTTAGTAAATTTGGTTTTGGCATCGATTTAGTATATTATAGCTATTTATCAACAAAAACAACTAATTTAAAAATGAGCGCAGCATTTGCTCAGCTCAGCCTAAACACTAAATGTGATATAACAGTAGAGTTCAGCAGAAAACTGTTTCATTTCTCTCCAGAACTCAGTGCCAGAGTTCGTGTGTAAGCCTTAAGGCCACAGATTTAAACTTCATTAGTTTAAATTGGAAATATCGATCTCCAGATAGGACTACCGTTCAGTACAGACATTGTGTAACATTTTTAGTGTATTTGTAGTGTATATACAATTTATAGACTCAGCTCTGGCGGCACTAAATTCAGAAATGAATAGTAAAGCCCTAATTGGTTATACAAATAGCTTAAAGAATCTTTGATTATGGCGTAAATTACTCTCCACTCAGCCATAAATTCTTAGTTTGACTTCCATTTCGTAGGTCTTTAAACATAGGTCTCTGTCAATGAATCTCTTTTTAATCCTTCACTAAAAGAGTCAATGGATGTGATTTTGTGTTGTTGTGTCTATTCTGTTCTGTTGCACAACTCTATTGCATAGACAGCTCAGACATTGGCCTAACAAAGCATTTATATTTCATTGACTCAACGGCTGGTATCTTATGGTTTGTGAGTCCGAAAAACCAAATTAAGAGCTGCTGTGCGTTCAACAGCACCGCAGATATAGTAAGTGCACAGAATAGTCTAATTGGAACCCAAACACCAGTAGGTCTTTAACTACACGAAACTTTTATCAGAGGAGTTATCCATTCATTCAATTCAATCGGAGAATGACTTTGTCTATGGATTGGAGTGAAGTAAATGGAGATTCACTACATGTTATTCGCCACCAAAGAAAAGGAAATATACGAGAAATACAACGATTCACTCGAAACCAAATATTCGACGACTAGTGTGTAGTCTCTGTATTTGGTTCTGAGCTAAGCATTCAATGTCATAAAGAAATGATTAATACATTGAGAGTATTGGCACTGCCTGTTGTCTCAAGGGGTGGTCCACACACTACACACCGATGACCACTAAATCATAAGATTATATGAGAGCCAAATGAGTGGCGGAGAGGGAAGAAATCTCTCCTTAATATATAAGACACAGAAAGACGGGTGAAAAACAAAAACTCAATAATAGTGTAATAAAATGCGTTCAGTTTTATTGCTTTCGCCAAAAACAAGAGGAGAGGACTTTAGTAATGCATTTACGAGAAAAAGCAATTAATTTCTTTATGTACTGTATATGTAATCAGCAAAATGTCTGACGAAAAAAACTAAATCTAATACTCTGTTAATTGTTTATATTGTTTGAGATTTTTCTAATTTAATTTTCTATCTATATATCAATATTAAAGGGAAGGCTTTTAATTCCCACATCTGTTTCCTCCCTATCCTTTCCTGTGCTCTTTCTTTACTGTCTCTCCTAATAAAGTGTATTCTTATGTGATATTAAATGCGGAGTTCATTCATAAAGTCAATGTCAGCCCAGAAATTGCAGCACAAATATTAGCACAATTACTTATATGAAGCTCTGAATGAGGAGGGAAAAGGACGTGCCTTCAGTCTCATCGTTCAGTTACACTACATTAAGACCGGGAAACCAAATACGCATTTAATAAAGAAATTGTATTTTATTTTTATGTGTTTCTTGTCTTTCATTCATTGGTTGAGATAAGGCCTGAATTGAGACGAACTCCAAAATTATTACCCATTTTATTATATCCCACATAAGCCCTGAGAATAAGTTACAGAATATATTGAAAATAATAACTGAACGGATGATAACCAAAGAAAACAAAATGAAAACTAAATTTAATTTATGTCAAATTGCTTTTTCACCAGAATAAACAGCTCAGGATAACTTTTTGCTCTTTTTTACTGTTGGCTGCGATTTACGTTCGCCTTCACTCGTTTGCCAAATAGAGACTATCCTGAACTAATATTTTAGGTGATTTTAGTTTTTTCTTATAGCATTCATTTAACAACTATTGCTTTTAGCACAGCCATAGCACAGCACAGCCTTTGATAAAAGTTTGTGTGAAGAGCTGTAAATTCTCAAACTTAGCCTTACTTTTCTTGACTTCCAGTACTTTACGATCTCTGAAAAGTGTCGGCTCTCAGACAACATCGAAAATAGCTATAAAATTCATTAAACTATAATTTAAGTAGCGCTCAGCAAAAGCCCTGTGGGGCACAGGTATCATATGCCTGACTTGTCTTTCGTTTGCAGTTTTAGCTAAACTTCTGGAATGTTATAATTTTTGCAAATTATTCTCCTCTTCAGCCGTTTTGCATATAATATGAAGTATTTATTATTTAATTACAACAAAAAATTATGCCTTTCCTTCCCTTTCCTTTCACTGAACACATCTTTCTTTAGTCAAGAATTCAAAAGAAAAAGAGAATGTCTTTATTTTTTGGTATTTTAGTCATATATTTTGAAGACGCCCAGGGTGGCCAAACCATAAGATCAGCCTTAATGAATGTAGCACGATGACATTTCAATAGAAATAGCTCGAAATCCTTTTATTAAACTGTTTTACTTTTATAATTCTAGCTTGGTTATACCTCTTTTATAAGACATTTATTTTATAATTCATGGGATGTTTTGTTAAATATGCGAAAAATCTTTGATATAAACCTTTCTATAAAACAATTTATTTTATATCCAATAAAATGTGAGCCAAATGTCTATTTTCGTCGACTATTTCTCTTTATTAACTTTTTTTTCTCTCAAAAATGACTTTTCACATAACAAATAAGGGACGACATGAAAAAAATAAAAGTCACATTCAATCTAAAAATTAGATGCAATTCCATGAAAACCATATATTTATTTATGAGAAGGGATTTCATGACATTAACTAAAGTGATATTACAATACATAATAAGAAATATTAAAATGCATTAAGTCTTCAGTGTATTAGCGATATTGCAATCTCGGAGATGATGTAAATTCAATTCTGAGCACAATATTTCATATGAATAAAGTCATTACAATAGTATTCTGTGCCCACAAACCAATGATTGTTCGCAAACAATATTTTTTGTGTTTTTTATATTTCTCTTATTCATAGTTGAATTCAAATAATTTATTTGATGATCACATTTATGCCCACTATTGTGATTACGAGTTGGGTTTCCAAGTAAACCAAGAATTTGTTTCTAGTTCTTAGTATGGCTCTCCCTCTCATGTCATGTCAGTGCTGTTCCTTTTGCACACCAATTATTGATGAGTTTGACTAATGACTTATGGTTTTTGTCCACTTATTCCACTTATGATATAAATTATTTGTCAAAAGGAGTGGGCATTACTTGAATATTTCAAATTTAAATGTATGACTTACTGTAGTCTTAACTTAATTTTGTGTATGTGCTCTGCTTTTCTGATATATTGCTCTTAATCAGGGTTGGCCAAGGGGGTTTTAGAAAGATTTGGGAACAACCCCACCAAGTTTAGAAAATTTAGGCCATAAAAACATCTAACATTTCCAATTAAGTGCGATTTATCTAGCTAAAGAGAAAGAGACCCATCCCTTTATCCACTTGAGATCGATGAACTTGTCCAACCCTGCTCTTCATTGGTACCATTATTTGAAGAAAGCAATGGACAATACATTTTTGTCTGAATCTCATTATAATTTTAGATATAATCAGAGCCATATTTTTCCTAAACTATAACTATTGGTTTTTGAGCCCACGTTTTGCTGAGAATAAGCAATTTTTTTGTCTGTCCCTCTCATCTGACTCTTGTGTAGGCTGTGATCGATAGCTTCGCAAAATAAATATACCAATACTTGAATA
>JAQFZI010001178.1:0-10928 GCA_034695605.1 Eupelops occultus
ATTGAAAGCCTTCATTGAATGCAGTAATTATTGAGACAATCGATTGTTTGTCAAATATTTTGATTAAATTTGAATTTTGAATGCAGTCGTCAACGAAAACGTATCGCTCGTAATATCGCGACAATTGTTGACTGAAGTGGCCTCTCATTTGTCAACACTTCCGCCCACAATATCTCAGAGCATATCTCACTTCGCATTAGAAAAAGTGAACCCAAGGGTTGTCTCTTTTGAAGAACAAGTGTCAGCCATTAGACAACACTTGGCATTGATATACGAGAAGGAACACCAATGGAAAGAAGCGGCGCAGGTCTTGGTTGGAATACCTCTCGAAACCGGACAAAAACAGTATTCAGTTGACTATAAACTGGAAACATATCTGAAAATCGCTCGACTCTATCTCGAAGACGACGATCCGGTTCAGGCAGAGGCATACATCAATAGGGCGTCCCTCTTGCAGGCAGAGACCACAAATGAGCAGTTGCAAGTAATGCACAAGGTCTGTTATGCTCGAGTCCTCGATTATCGGCGAAAGTTCATTGAAGCTGCGCAACGGTATAACGAGTTGTCGTATCGGACAATAATAGACGAGGGGGAACGCATGCAGGCCCTCAAAAACGCACTCATCTGCACTATACTCGCTTCTGCGGGACAACAGAGGTCTCGAATGTTAGCCACTCTTTTCAAAGACGAAAGATGTCAACAATTGTCGACTTATAATATCTTAGAGAAGATGTATTTGGACAGAATCATTAAGAGGTCAGAATTGGACGACTTCTCAGCTCTACTACAACCCCACCAAAAGGCACAGACATCTGTTGGCTCTACAATATTGGACAGAGCAGTGATAGAACACAATTTATTGTCGGCTTCAAAGCTGTATAATAACATAACTTTTGTCGAATTGGGAGCTCTTTTAGAGATCGAATCAATAAAAGCTGAAAAGATTGCCTCACAAATGATAACTGAGAACAGAATGAATGGATTTATCGATCAAATTGCAGGAATAGTTCACTTCGAAACCCGCGATATTTTACCCAATTTTGATAAACAGATCGAAAACCTTTGTTTTCAGGTAAACAACATTATTGAAAGGATAGGTCAGACAGTTCCTGATTGGATGCAGAAGACTATCGATCAGCAAAATATGCAATAATTGTTCGCTTGTTTTCCATTACCATACAATTGATTCAAAACTTTTCAAAATTGTTTAATTTTGACGTTTTGTAAACTATTTGTATATTATTTGTCGGATTATTATTAATAATAAATAAATTGAAATCTCAAACAATTAATAAAGTATTCAAAAGAACCAAAATTTTTATATTAAAACTATTTATTATTTCGTTCATTCAATTAATTATAAAAATAAATCAATTTTTAAATTCAATATTTTTTAAAAAATAATAATAAATAAATTGGAAAAAAAGATAAATTAAAGTTGATAGTTGATAGTCAACTTATACTTTTTTAAAGTATCAAATTTGGCTTGAAATAACCTGTCTTCTACTAATTGTTCGCTGAACCTTTTTGTAAATTTCTTGGCGAACATCACTTGACCTAAACGTCCTTTTTCTTGTATGTCTAGATATGGTAGACTCAGGCAATAATTTATTGTCTATTAATAAATTCATATAAATTAATATAAATTCATTTAATTATTTGTGTGTTGAGTGGACTTACCGTCAAAATTGTTTTTCATACTCTTAACTCTTTTGAGAAATACTTCATCCAAATCAGTTACTTTTGTTGTAATACCACTCGAATTAATTGGTTGTAATTCAGGTCTTTTACGGATTGTTTTCCTTCTCTTTGTCTGTTCATTACTTTTGATTTTTTGCAATTGTTTTGCAATATTAACGGCATTATCGGTAACCACCTGTTGAGTGTTCGCCTCTTTTTTCTGATCCCCAAACAAATTGATTTCAGTGACAGATAATAGCAGTGAAAATGTGTTGAAGCGATGCCATAACATTCCCATCAATTGAATTATTAATATTATTCCAAAGAATAAGACCAAACAAATGCCAATTACATCGAATCTAATCCCAACTAAATTTAAGACAAATTTTAGAATTCAATCATTTGCTTAAAATTATTACCTCCTCTGAAAGGTACTATAAATTCAAAAATGTCCTTGTGCATTTGTAACAATAGCACCAATAGAATGAATAAGGAATTTAAAAGTCCGAAAGTGGCGGCAATTTTGTCGCGAAGTTCTTTGAGATCGAACTTAACTTTCTCTTCATGTTGTGGATCACTATCGAGTGGTAAAAGATATTTATCAATAAATTCTTTCCAAAATTCTGTCTCTTCTTCTTTTAATTCTTGTTCAACGAAAGTCTGAAAACTTTTGTCTTTAGTCCAAAAGAGTTTGTCATTTTCATTGACTTCTTCCCGAATCGACTCATTTCTTGGTTTCACATATTGTGTATCCCTTTCATTATCTCCAAAGTCTTGTGAATATGGTTTAGAATTTAATCCAAACAATGGATTAATTGTTTCGTTTGAATGAGAATTTTTGTCACAAGTTTTAAAAATTTCTTTGAATTCTTGTAAATCACTTTTTAAACCATTTATTTCTTTGAGGACTTCAGTATCTTCTTCGGGAGCAGATTGTGAGCAACAGACACAACTTATAAGTTTAGACCTCTCCTTAGTTTTCAATAAATTATTTAATTTAAAATATTTTAAAAACTCATTCTGGTTATTTTCAACTTTGTTTTGTGGTTGGTCTGGTTGTGAGGGTGTGTGTCCCTCACGAGTACCCCACGAGACAACATTAAGATTAATCACTGAGTAAATGGTTAGCAATAAGTACATACTAGGAATGCACAGCATATAGAGAATCATTGGTAGAAAGCATAAGAATTCTGTCGGATGTATTATCGCTGCCATTAAGAAAGAAAGACAGAGACTGACGAAGAATATAGCCGTGGGCTGAAACAATCCCTTCTCAACTATTTCTATAATAGTGCTGACCATCACCGCTAACATAAGTAATGCATAGATTATACTCAAAATTATTGCAAATTTGATTTGTGTCTTGTCTTTAGTGTAAAAACAGATGCCTATGAATAGAAGGATAGGAGCGCCGCTATATATTAGGGACATCTCACTGCTTAAGTTGAAGCTTGTATTCATTGCGCCCACAATCATAAGAAATATACAGCCCGGACTCAGTACTGTCCCCACCATTAATGCAAATTGATATAAGATGTAAAGCGTTGATATGTTATCATTGATTTGAACGGTTCGACTAAACTCCGACAAAAGATCCCAAATATTGAAAAGAGTGGAAGGGGTCCACCGTCGTCTTTGATTAAAAAACTCTCCGAATCCTTCGGGTGCGTGAGTGTATGAATCCGATGCCGCACAATATTCTATACGCCAGCCCTTCAGTGGAGAAACTCATTTATAAAATGGTCTCTAAATCTAATGTGAGACAAACCTGTTGTAAAAGAAGAGTACAGAGCCAACGGTCCTCTCCCTGATCAAACTGAACGTATTGAATAGCTTCGGATGCCTTTGAAGTATATTTATTCATTACATTTTCGGACATTAGAGCTTTTGCCCGAAATAATGAGAAACAGCCGGGACTGCACAGCACACAACCGATCACGTGTTCCGTTGCCTTTTGAAGCCAATGTCCGATTGCGTACTCAAATTTCTGAAAATATATTACATAATAATGAAGAATATGAATAAGTTTTTCATTTATTTGACAGACCTGATACCAAACCATTGGACCGCCTCCAATAGGATGGATGCGACCGCAGGCGGCGCCCAAATACTTATGTTTCTTCATTAAATCAACTAATAGTCTGACAGCTTTTGGCTGAAAATTAATGTCTCCGTCGAGCGCTAATATAAAAGTATTTTCTGCGATTTTAGCCTTAGCCTCTGGTTCCTCATCTTTAAGACGATACCCGAGCAGATAATACATATACATAACCTTTAATGACATATAATATAAAAATAGATGAGCTTGTCAATTAGATAAGAAATATTACTTGACTCCATCGCTTTTTATGTCTGATTAAATTCTTATCCTTTAAGTGGACATAAAGTTTATTTTGACCAGGAAGTATCCAAACTAATTGTCCTCCATATGGTGTTGAAGTGATTGTCGGCGGTTTTAGTCGTATTTGGCATTCGTGCACAGAATTGGCCGCAAAATCTATTACTTCAATAAATTGTTTAACAAAAGAATTGACGACTCGTTCATTGTTTGTCGTATTATTAGATTTGTCTTCAAAGGCGTCGTCGAAAAGAATATGAGCTAAAAATTAATCAAAAATTAAATTATTTTAAAGTCATTTGAATATTATTTGTGGAAATACTTTCGCACTCATAGTAGTCATCAGAAGTGACATTCAAGTACTGTTTGGCCTGTCGTCTGGCGCTCTGGTCTATATCCATCCTAAAAACTGATTTGAGCATTTGTGCCATCTCATCTTGGTTCTCATGCCACATAGTAGCGCACATATATATTCTGATGGTTTCCTTTTCTCTCTCTTGGAGCTGTTGGCGACTCATTTTTCGGATTTTTGTTTTCTCCAAAATTATTTTTCGGTTTAAAATCAATGACTGATCGATAAAAAGACAATTAAACTCTGGTTTTGCAAACAAATTCTCTGTTTTTGCCAATCGCTCTGACTTTGGTTCCCATATATGAAAAGTAATCCACATCTGAGAGACTAAACTCAAAAGCCATACAATAGATTCGATATAACTAATTGTCTCTATTTTGTCATTGATTTCTAACTGTGAGTACCAAAAGATGTAATCGATTCCTAATAATTGAGTCAACTCACAGTTATATTTCTGTCTAAGACGACACAATACATTAACCATAACTATAGTGATTGGGCCCACTATTGTCAGGGGAAATGTGAAACTGAATATCTGAATCTGGATTTTACAGACAAACTTTGATAATACGTAACACATAATCGTCGACAATATCTGAATTAAAATAACCCAAAAATAAATATATGGCTTTGAATCAATTCCTGGTAACTCTTCAGAGAAAGCATTTATAGCTCTACTTATGTTAATTTTGTGGACTGAGAAGGCGTCGTCAAAATTATTAAAAAGTTTATGGACTACATTCTTGTCTTCAGTGAAATCAATTATTGAAAAATAAATCAAAATTGTGACAAAAGTTAGAATTATTTTCCAAAAGGATATCAAAACATAAGTAAAATAACGGCTTTTGTTGAGGTCTTTCTTGATTTGACACAAATATACCATAAATTTATTCGATTTTTTCCATTTCTTTACATTTAAGTAATTATCCCAAAAACCCAACGAAATGAATATCAATATGAATGGAATTATCCAGACTTGACTTATATGGTTAAGATTGCTCTTATCATCAAGGTATAAAACCACTGACCAACCGATAGAGCAAAATAATTGTAATACAATAGAAATCAGATCCAAAGTGATTAAAGTCTTTGTCCTCTGTTCGACGTCTTTAAACATCCGGGAAATTAATATCAGAACTCCAGGCATTAAAGAAATAGAATGCGATAGCTTAGCGCCCTGACCAGGATCAATGTTTGGTAATACCATAAATATCAATAAAACCAAACCAATTGTGTTCAAAGATTCGGCCAAAAATACCTGAATTTAATAATTTAAATGAATTAAAGCTAAAAAAATATAATTAAAATAAAATAAAACTCACAAAAAGTAAAGTTTTGAGTTCAGGCTTTTCATAATTTTTTAACAAACAATTTTTGAGACATCTATAAAATGAGAGAATTTGAGGGGAAATCATCACAAGAAACAGACACCAAATCCATCCAATGCTCTCAGGACTAGTGATTGAGTGATTTGCGACATAGGTTCTACCAGGAATCAATATCACATCAAAATGTTCTCCACAGAGAATTAATTTATGATTATCTCTAATCATTGATGTCATTAATAATAAAGAAGACATCGAAATAATGGCACAAAAAAGGTTTGCAATAAATGTCAATAAATATATAAATAATTTGAAGAACACAATAAAGACATTAATCCACTCAGCACTTAGACTGTCATCATATTCTTCTGGAGTAAGTGTTGTAAATGAGTCCCATGTCTTCTCTGGTATTTGGGAAGCACTAAAAATTGAAGTCATAGAATATATTTCTTACTCTTCACAATTAATCAAGTAACTTTTGTACATGATCTCTTTTTTATAACTTATTTATTGTTTAAAACAAATTGTAATTAATTTGAATATATGGAGGGAATTACAGACCTTTCTGACTGATGCGAACTTCCAAAGTTGATGGTTGAATTTTCTGATTCAGACTCACCCAAATGGAACATTTTATTGCCATAACCTTGGTACTGATTTGCCCATTTATTTTTGTTCATTTCTTTTAATTCAATAGTGTTTCTATCTAAACTAGGTCTTTCAATCTGGTTTGATGTATGGGCTGAGTTTTTCACATCATTTGTATACATATTTGAATTCGTTGTGTAATTCCTATCACTTAAAATAATTTCATTACATTTGTTGACAACAAATCGACTCTCGTTTTGCATCTTCTAATCGAAAGCCAAAAGTTTTATTTGCTTGAAGTTCATGAATCATCAAACAACTAATCTTAGTATTTAATCATGGACAAAGAAATCAAACACAATCGTCAACATATATAAAATCCTATTAACATTACTATCAATTAATTAAATAGAAAATATGAAATAATTCGAAGAATTATTAATAAGACAATAAGCAATCAACATTTTATTGTAATTGAGATATGATTACTTTTTTTATATTTATTTTTCAAATCTTATCTCTTTTTTCTTCAATTTTATTATTACTTTTAATACTTACTGTCAATAAAACCAATGAGTAATTAATGAGTCAGTGATTAGTCTTTGATTTATTTAGTAGTTAAGGAATATATCCATAGACTTCAATTTCCGCCAAATTGAGGGCATTTTCACCAGGATTCGAACAGTCAGTACAATTCCTGACAATTTGAATGGTAACGTATTGACCCATTAGAGGACAGGGCTAATCAATGGATGAGTTAATAGATATGAATTTGTAAACAATTTAGACAAACCTCACACTTAACGACTCTTGGTTTATACTTCTCAAGGAATTTACTGCCTTCATATCCAAAACAAACCGGATTCTCTGTGAAGTGAGAGTTCTTATCTGTTCTTGATATTTGACGGTTTCCAACTCGAATTTCAAGGTCATGCACTGATTCGACTTTAAATTTTTGTAAAATTCATGTATTTTAAGAAATCTGTATAAAAAACATTTGTATTATAGAGAAAAAGGAACTGACTGTCTTTTGTGAGTAACAATACTCCGTTAATCACATGATCTTCTTTGAGGTCAATTTGGAGCCAGGGTAAAGTACTTTTCAATTTGATATTTCCACCACTTGTCCTGCTTTCAGTCCTCTTATTGTTATCGATAGCCTTCTGAGCCTTAAACTGATTATATGTAGAGCTTTGTGTGACTTTTTTACCCTGAGCCAAATTCACTTAAATTTGAAAAAACTCGATTTAAATTTTAAAAATAGAGTTAATTAATTGAAACCTCCAGTTCCCGCTTGGTTTCCATTATTAGTAAAATAGACATATTTTTCCAAAGCTGTTTGGTTTCGCTCAGAATTGGGATCGTCTTTAGTCGACAAAAAAATATTGCATTCATTCGTTTCTTTATTAATTCTAAAATAATTTAATAAAATTTATAAAAGATAAGGAAATAAAGATGAATTACCGAACACAATGACAGCCATAAGTTGCCGAACATTTGACAACACACTCGAGAATACTTCCTTTGACGGGAGTTCTCCCCTTTTTTCTGTCGAACTTGATTTGGCCCAACGTTTTCGTATAAAATTTTTGAATTAAAGGAACTTCCTTTTTAATCAGTTCCTATAAACAGTCCAAGAAATAAATAGTGCAAGGGCAAATCAGATATTTCATACATTTTGCTTCTTAGAAGATTTAGTTTGCTTAGAATTCTTCGATTTTTGACTTTGAATTAAATTAAACGAAATTAAAATTATGAGAAAAAATGTCAAATAAACTTTGATTTTGTGGTCTAACATATTGTCCACTAATCCGTTCCCCAAAAATGTTTTATCAAAAATAGTTGTGATATGAGATTCTTTATAATTAATAAATGTTGATATTTTAGTTTCTATGGTTCACACTATTATTCTGATCAAAATCAACTGAATTAATAAAAAGCTTTTAAAATAAAATGAGTAATGAAAACAAATTTTTGAACTCAAGTCTCGTATACTCTTTGAGTGAAATACGTGACCGCAATCTCACAAAACCTTTTAATAAAACAAATAATTTGCTATAAATTATTAATTTAAAGAGAATTACAAAATTGATTTCAGCCAATGATTACGTGATTTCTTTATTAATGAAATTAATTGTCGTTTGATTTTAAGAACAGAATAAACAATAGTTTTGTGTAAATATTTAATAAATCGCTTATTTTTATTGGATATCAATAAATGGAAAGAAATTTAAAGTAAAACATTAAACACACAAAACATTTAAAATTATTAAAGTATTGGGAAATACCATAACTCGTAAACATATGAATACCAAACGGCGTAAAGACATAATTGATTGAAGCTATGGTAAGTCAGTGGTCACGAGTTGGGGTCATTCATTTGAAATTCGTTATTAAGTTTAACTAAATCTCTATTATCGACGAACTCTAAGAGATCCGTTCGGTTCATAAAAGTCATTACCATTCGAAGTGTAGACCAAACATTAGCCGAAGTCAAGGGTCGACTGCCTTTAGGTCCGCGACCGGCCGCCTGAAAATTAAGGACAGTTAGGAAATGTTCGGCGGCCTCTCTATATGCGCCTAAATTGATGCAACTGATGCCAAGATTAAAACGCGATCGAATAAATCCTGGACTTATAGCCAGTGCTTCGCGGTATGCGTTAATGGCCTGTTCTGATTGGCTACCGTTAGCCAGAGTAGCACCCAATCGGTTCCAAAGGAGACTATCGTTGGGTCTGACCTGAAGTGCTGATTGAAAACAATCGGCCGCTTTGTCGTATTCACCCGAAAGGTTGAAGAGAACCCCTAAACCGCACTGAACGTCAGCGTCGGCCTCATTGGGTGAGAGACGAGCGGCTCCTATGAATAAGTCCTTAACTTCTTTGTGTAATCCCGAAGTTATAATTGAGGAAATGGCAAATGGCGGACTAAAACCAAAAGATTCAGTTTTAGGTTGTGCTGCTATTGTCTCTTGAGGTACGAGGTTTTGATATTTTGGATTTCGTCGAATCCATTCCTTGAGTGCATTACAGGCCTGGCTTTGCATCGATTCGTTGGTATAACTGACCGCCAAAGCCATCAAAGCTTTTAGATTATTCGGTTCAATGGAAAGACATTTATTAAGTGCTGCGATGGCGGCCGAGTCGTGTTCGTTCTCAGCCTGAGTGGTACCCAAATACTGCCACCCGTTAGCATCAGTCGGATCCTTCTGAACGGCGGCTTCGAAAAGTAAAACCGCTGAAGGAATGTCACCCTCTTTGAGCTTTTTAAGGCCTTCTTCATAAGGGTTGGGATGTTCTCGGAGTGGGTTCTCTTCGTTAAACTTATAATCGTCTTTGTTTTGTAACTCATTATTGTATTCGGAAATCCATTGATTGTCGACATCAGAGGTTTCATCGACTAAACCCATTTCTTTCCAATCTTTGGCCAGTTTTGCCCAAAACTCTGTGTCGTCGTCGTAACCAAACTCTTCCTCTTCGTTCCGATTCTTTTGTTGCAGAAATTCTTGCGACCATTTTTCAGATGTTTTTGTGAATTCTTGAGACCACTCTTCAGTGGTGGACGACTTGTTCTGTACATATCCATCGTTATCGACAGTTATCTCATTGTTACCAATCTTTTTGATGAATTTAACGAATTCTGTTTCATTGAGCGCCGGATCAATGCTTTCCATTAATTTGTTGGCCTCTTCAGCCATACTCAGCGGATCTGATGATAAAATTGTATCATTCCATTGATTACTGGCCACTGAAGATTCCAACTCTTTTGGGATGAATTGTCTCTCTGTTTGAGCCAAATACTCGTCGGCCCACTTCGCGTCCGCCTCTTCTTGTGTTAAGACTGAACTCGAATCAGAAACGAAACTCAATTGAAAATTGTTTGTCTCTTCTTCGCCACAAAATTCTTGAGACCATTGTTTAGATTTCATGGAAAAAGTGCCGAATGAGTCGTCTATTGTGGGCGTCTCCTCTAAACGTTGAACTTCTCGAAGAAGGCTATCCATTCGGAAGGGTTGGACATCAGATGTAAGATTTGAGCCCTGCTTTTCAGCAATGAATTCATTGACCATTTGTTGGACATCTGAGTCAATCATTCCATAATTGGAAGCACTGGCGATCGAGTTTTCGGCCAAATGTTTGCGTTCGGCGAATGCATTATCTCTAATGTAATGTGTGGAAAGTCCGACCATCGGGTTTACGGACCCGCACTCGTTGTCGATCACATTCCTCAAAGACATGATTCTTAGCAAATATTACTTAAATAACAAAAGAAATTAAACATTTGAATGCATTTCAAGGATTGAATCGCAATTTATTCACAACTTTTCCTCATTTCATAACAAAAAGTTTGATATTTTTTTTATCGTTAATTAAATGTAAACAATGTTTGACTCATGTCTTGAAGACGTGTTTTTAGTACCAAATTTCGATCAGAGATGGAGACAAACATTCATTGAATTTATTTAAAATTTTATCAAAAACTTTGTATAAAAACATAATTATTCTAAAGTTCATTGTTTTGCAGTTTTACACAAATATATTCCTTAATTTGATTATTGTTTTTGAGTGAAACGAATTGAGACAACACTTTATTTGCAATTTTGTATATTCATTAAACTTATGTTTATTTGTAATGTCATTCAAAA
>JAQFZI010001179.1:0-10927 GCA_034695605.1 Eupelops occultus
TACTTTTATTTTCAAATCCATTTGTTTTACATAAAACATAAATTACAACACAATCACCAAAACCAGAAAAAAGTTGTCAACAATTGGAACAACACTTCATTTTTATTAAAAAATTAAATAAAATAATGACAAAAAACAAATCAATTTAATGAAACCATCGAATAAATTGTGATTTAAATCAAACTAATTTTAAATTAATCGTCTGTTTGTTGGTCGGAATCGCTTTCTTTATCCCAATCTTTCATTTTTGCCCCAATCATGAAGTCATCCCTCAATACTTTCCACTTTTGTTCTTCTTTTGGTTCACTTTCCGTTTTATTGGCCTAAAAGACAAATTGGATTAGAGTTTGGAATAAGAGTCGGAACAATTGGATCAATACTTTTTTCGATTTATCCATTTGTTTGAGTTTATCCAGAAATTGGTTTTTATTAAATTGAGACAACATTTTGTCTCTTTTTGTTTCAGAAGAGCCGACTTCTTTTGTTTTAGTCTCTATTGTCTTCTGTTGTTCCCGAACGGCATTAAACAATTGAACGACACCTTTAGTGGCGATCGAACACAACTGTCGTTCCCTTTCTTTGTCCCCTTCTTTGGGTTTGAGTCTATGCATGACTTCCCACTCATTTTTACTCAATTTATTTTTCTTCTTCTTTTTGACAACATTTCCATCAGTTTTCAATTTTTTATTACTTTTGTCACTATTTTTGACAACAGTTCCATCAGATTTGACTAATTCTAAGTCATCGCTTTGGTCTTCACTCTTTCGTTTAGAATCCTTATCTTTTTTAGCCTTCGATAGAATTAATGATTTGTTTTTGGGTTTAACTGAAAGAACTTTACTGATAGCGTCGGCCCAACCACTGTTTGCCGCAATGGCCTCCGAATCATTATCTCCTGAAGAATTGGCTTCAGAGTCTTCAGATAAATTCTTCTTGTCATCAAATTCATCATTATTTTGTTCCATCTCTGAATTTGAATCAATATCTTCTTCACTGGACACGACATCATTCACAGAAATCTTACTCTTTTGTAATGTTTTAGCCGACATTTTTCTAAATAAGTCTTTACTACAATTTAATTAATATTCAATCCAATTCTTAACCACTATTTGGGATTAAATCACAAATTTATTGAATTCAAAATAGAGTAAACTTAAAATTAAATTTGCAAAACATGTGTTCTTGAAATCACGTGACTTTCATTACATATGTTTTACGTAAATAAACAAAACGAACTCAAAGTTCAAATGATTGTGACATTTGATATGCAATTGAATTAAACGTTTTATTAATAAATAAAAGTTTTAATTATGTAAAAATTGAAAAGTGGATACTCATTAACAATTGAACTGCCAAATTAAATTGTGAGAGTGACTTGTTCTTGGTGAAAATGGCTGGAATATCACAATTTTTGTGCTCTGAATCTTATTTTCCGATTTATAATCGGACCACAAATCATAGCAATTGGTATTTAACCGATTGTTTTGAATCAATGGTTATAATTATTCCACTTTATATTCTGTTGGCAATCATTTCTTCACTGATGATCGGTTGGACATCAGGTTTGAGTCAGATTATAATCTTAAATAACATTTGGTTAAAGAGATTACTGAAAATCCAAATTTTGTTAATTTTTGTTATTCTGACCATTACTTCGGCCGAAGCTATAATTATTTGTGACAATTCTAAGCCAAACAATGCTTTCTTTATGTCGAAAATAATTGAAATTATTTCAATACTTATTTATTTAATCAAATTATTTTCAATTATGAAACGATATTATGTCTCAAATTCTAGTCAAACAAATATTACGATTAATATAACACTAGTTTTAATTGTATTTTCAAATGTTAATCACTTTTACACAATTGTAGTTAAAGAAGATTATTATTTGCATCAATTTATTTGTTCTCTTATTGTCTTAATTTTGTGGACATTTTATTTGAGTTTAAATATATTGATTTCAACCAAATTTAAGCCAAATGATGATCAAAACCAACTATTTAGTGAACAAATTAGTGATATTACCTTTGGTTCGGTTGACAACCAATTGATGAGTGAAGAGAATGCAAGTCTTATCTCAAAACTATTTCTAATATGGGTGGCGCCTCTTATGACAAGAGGAATCCAGAAGAAGATCTCTTCTGCCAATGATCTCTTCAGACTTCCCAATAAAATAAGTGCCAAAATTGTTTCGCAAAAATTTAGTTTAGTTTTCGACATAAGTCCCATAATTGAAGAAATGGACACAAGTTTGAGAACAAAATCATTGTTGAAATCTCTTTTAAAATGTTATGGTTTGGAGCTATTATTTATCGGTTGTCTTAAATTCGGTTCAGACATTCTGTCATTTGCCGGACCACTTCTTCTCAATCAATTAGTTCAATACTTAGAGAGCAGTGATCACAACAATATCGATGGCTTTTATTATGCGATGGGTTTGTTCTTAAGCACATTCATGTCCGCAGTTTTGATCAGTTTATTCAACTTTTATATAAATAATATGTCACTAAAAATTCGGAGTTCACTCATAACAAGTATTTACAGTAAAATACTAAGCGTTCGATCAAATACTCTAAACACACACTTCAGTACCGGAGAAGTATTGAATTTTGCGTCCACTGACACCGACCGAGTGGTCAACTTTTGTCCCTCTTTATTACAATTCATAAGTCTTCCCATTCAATTGTCAGTTACTCTTTACCTTCTCTACCATTTGTTGGGATTGGCTTTTGTGACGGGAGTGGTCTTCGCTATTGTATTGATTCCAATAAATCGTTGGATTTGTAATAAAATCGGAGAATTGAGTTCAAAAATGATGGAATGGAAGGACAAAAGAATCAAATTAATGTCTGAAATATTAATGGGAATACGTGTTATTAAAATGCATTCCTGGGAAGACCTATTCGAGAAACGTATTCGTTATCTTAGAGAACAAGAAGTCAAATATCTTAAGGGAAGAAAATATTTGGACGCTTTCTGTGTTTACTTTTGGGCCACAACTCCTGTTCTCATATCTTCTCTGGTTTTTGGGACATTTGTTTTATTGAATGGCAAATTGACGGCTCCGGTGGTATTCACTAGTCTGGCGCTCTTAGGAATGTTAATAATGCCTTTGAATGCCTTTCCCTGGGTTTTGAATGGTTTGATGGAGTCTTGGATTTCGATTAAGAGATTACAAAAACTTTTTGATTTACATCCTCTGGAGCTCAACAAACACTATAATCTGAAAATAATTGACAGCAATAATAAGATAGAAGTGGTCGGCGCCTCATTTAACTTATCCGAATCCAATAGAATAGACAGAGATATGATATTTCGGTTTGTTTTGGGACCAATCGATTTCACTCTCAACAGAAATATGTTTATTGGAGTAATCGGTTCGTAGTTTTCAATTATTTCAAATGAATGAATGCTTTGGTTTCTATAATTAGTTTTAATTAAAGGCAAAATCGGGTCCGGAAAGAGTTCACTTATGAACGCACTGTTGGGTGAAATGCAGAGAATTAGTGGTAGAATAGGAATCAATGAAAATGATTTGAACTCTGGTATTGCAATTGTCTCTCAGGAGCCATGGATTCAAAACACAACAGTTATGGAGAATATATTATTTGGCAAACCTTTCGACTCTGACCGCTATCGCTCTGTTTTAGATGCCTGTGCTCTCAACGATGATATTAAGGTTAAATGTTTTAATTTTTTGTTAATTCTTTAAAATAATTTTTGTTTAGACCTTTTCTGAGGGCGACCTCACAATAATTGGTGATAGAGGTATGACCCTCTCAGGTGGACAAAAGGCTCGAATATCGTTAGCTCGAGCTATATATCAAGATTTTGACATCTATTTAATTGATGACCCCTTTGCCAGTGTTGACATACATGTGGGACAACACATTTATGACAAATGTATTTTAGGTCTTCTCAAAAACAAGACTAAAATCGTGTCCACTCATCATCAAAAATATCTGTTTGAGTCTGATCTAGTCTTAAAGTTAGATTCGGGACAAATTATGGCTTCGGGTCCGCCCAAAACTATTCTTAAAATCAAAGATACCCTAAAAGATAGAGAAACGAAAAGTGATTCAGATTTGGAAAAATTTGAATCAATTGAAGAACTGGAAGTCAAGACTAGAGAAGAAGAAGAACGTGAAGAAGGAGTCGTCAAACTTGACGTTTATATTACTTATTTGAAATCCGTTGGAATAAAACTTTCAGCTCTAATATTGACATCTATTTTATTGATGCAAATATCTAAGAGTGCGTCCGACTGTTGGCTCGCATTTTGGACTTCAAACAATCGGATAGACATTAATTCCAAGTCTTCGACTAATTATCTAATAGTGTTTGGATGTATTGCTGCTATCAATTCTGTGCTCACATTAATCCGATCTTTCATTTTCGCTTATGGAGGAGTAGTGGCAGCGCTGAGACTTCATACAAATTTGTTGTCTAAAGTATTTAGAGCTCCGGTAATATTCTTTGACACAACAGCTTTTGGACGGATAATCAATCGTTTCTCGAGTGATGTCTTTAATCTGGACGACGGCCTTCCTTTTACTTTAAACATATTTTTGGCACAACTTTACAGTCTATTGGCCTCAGTGTTCATTACAGTGTATGGGTTGCCATGGATTGCAGTTCTGATTATCCCGCTATCGATTCCTTATTATTTCATTCAAGTAAGCAAATGATTTTGATTTATAGCCTTCTAATCACACCTCTATTAACTCACATTTCTTTCAGCGCTATTATCGATGGACTTCTAGAGAATTGAAAAGACTGAGTGCTATTTCTCTCTCTCCTATTTATGCTCAGGTATTGAAAGTCATTGAAGTTTTGTGAATAAATTAATATAAAAATTCAAAAGCATTTAATTTTTGATTAAATTTTAATTCTGACGAAAATATTGTTCAGTTGGACGAAACCCTTCAGGGATTAATCACTATCAGAGCGTTTTCTGCTATAGATAGGTATGCCCTTAAATAGTAGACCCCTTTCCCTCAACTCATTTATCTTGCTTTGAATTATTGAAAAATTGGCGATAGATTTGTGCGCGAAATGTGTCATAAGTTAGACATTAATAATCAAATACAATACGCGACGTCCGCTACTCAGCAGTGGCTTAACCTCAGGCTTCAAATGTTAGGAGTAGTGATATCTTCAGGGGTGGCACTCTTAGCTGTTGGTCTTCATTACTGGTTCGGTCAAACAATAGACTCGGGTTTAGTTGGTTTAGCTTTGGTTTATTCGCTATCAGTCACCGGTCTATTGAATGGAGCGGTTCAGTCATTTGCACAGACAGAGATGGATATGGTTTCAGTCGAAAGGATTATGCAATACATAAATAATATCGAATGCGAACAATCGATAGACCGCTGTATGAGTTGTGTTCAGTGGCCCAACAAAGGCATCATTCGCTTCAAAGCAGTTTCAATGCGTTATCGCTTGGATTTGCGTTTGGCGTTAGAAAAGGTTTCCTTCACTACAAAGCCTTTTGAAAAGATTGGTATCGTAGGTACAAAACATACAAATGATAAATACCCCTCCATTTGTTTACTTCGATTCTTACATATATTGTTTTCATTCATTCGTATCTAAGGTCGCACCGGTTCCGGCAAATCCAGTCTTTTTCAGGTCTTATTCAGATTAGTCAATATAGAAGAGGGAAGTATTACCATTGATGGCATCGATATCTCCAGAATCTCTTTAAAAGAGTTGAGGTATACTTTGCTTTCATGTATCAATCATTAGCACCGCATAAAAAGTATATTCTTTTCTTCCTTATCTCACAAAAACACTTTTGTCCAGAATTTAAGTGAATTTCAATAGATGTGAAAAATTAATTATTTTATTCAAAGTTGAGATCAATTTAATGATAAAACTTTCTTTTAATGAAAATAATTTTGTGTGACTTAAAAGCCTTAGACTTAATCTCAATATTATTATGCAATTAAAAGAGTATTACTTTGAAAGCAATCAATTCTATAGTATTTCCAAAAGAAGTTCTGATAATTCATAGCATTAGAGTATTTGAAAAGATTTTCTCAAATGAATCAATCGATGAGAATATGGTTTTCATGAGATAATAACATTTGTTTTCTTTGATCATACATTGGTTTGACTATTATTTAGGTCCAACTTATTCATTATACCTCAGGACCCATTCCTATTCAGTGGTACAATAAAAGATAATCTTGATCCTCGCAGTCAATACTCTGATAATGAGATTTGGCATTCCTTACGAGAGTGTCATTTAGAGTCTTTAGTTCTAAGTTTGGGAGGTTTGAGTGCAAACATCAGCGAAAGAGGAAGGGATTTGAGTTGTGGACAAAGACAACTGCTCTGTTTGGTCAGGGCTTTGCTCAGTAAGACAAAAGTGTTGTGCTTGGATGAGGCCACAGCTAGTATTGATCACAACACTGAACAACTTATTCAGCAAACCATAAGGAATATATTCAGTTCAGCGACAGTTCTGTTTGTGGCGCATAAGATTGAGTCAGTTCTCGATTGCGATCGAATAATTGTCATGGATTCGGCAAAAATCGCTGAAATCGGATCGCCTGACGCTCTCATACAAAATGCCAACTCTTTGTTTTATAGTCTTTGTAATCGATAAATAAATTTTAAATTCTCTCTATTTTTCAAACAAAATATTTATTCAATTTTATTGTTTACACTCTTTTTGGAAAATCATGTAATGAATAAAATATTCTGACAACAAATGCAATGTTTGATCATTTTTAGCAAAAATCAACAAAAAATGCTTTGTTTTTATTAAAGATTGACTTAAATCCTCTTTAATCCAACGGATTGTCCAATAAATTAATGCGTCAATTAATGAGGTTCTCATCCATAATAATAATAATCTATTGTAAGATAATTCATAAGTATTTGATAGCAAACAAATTCTGTTTATATTATATTATATTCTTCGGTAATATAATTCATCGCAAAATAAATGATTGTTTCAATGTTTTGTTTCATATCTCAATGTAAACATTTGAGTTCATTATTGTCTCAATAATAAAGTTACTGTACTCTCGATTTTTATGGCTTTTTAATATATATTTCTTGAGTTAATTTCAAATATAATGTGTTTTTATTATGGAGAGAACCTTGATACACTGTCATAAAGTTTTCTGTTTTCTATCAAAAGTTTTGGTCTATCTATAGAATGTTTGTGCGATCAATAGTGATATGAAGCGCTTAATTCTGTTTGTAATGCCTTTCGAGTGATTTAAACTTTTTTTCTCATTATATCTGAGATTCCGTTATTTGGATCGGAATTTAATCTGACTCTCAAAAAGAGAAAATGTCTTTACTCAGATGTGTATTGTGCAAAGGGATGGCTAAGCTATTTATGGTTATCTATGGTTTATCACAAGATGTTGAAGTTCGACATATGAGGCATAAATATGAAGCACAGAATCAGAACAAAAATAATCGATTCATTGGAGTACTTCTGGAGTCATTGGAGTCTTACTTATTAGTGATTTAATATTTTCTTAAATCTCAACAATTTATAAGTTATAACATACTATAGAATGGGCTCTAATGGAGTTCCAGTGAAGCCATTTATGCAAATATTTATAATTTATGAATAAATTGATGGTTAGATAAACAATCAAAAAGTGAATTCCAGTCATCTCTGATTTATTTCAGTTTAAAACGCTTTCGTTTACTTTTGTTGCATTGCATTAGAAATTATCGGATTTAATATATATCTAATGGATGTCATGCGATGACTGCTCTTCCAATCAAAACTCTTTTAATCTAATTCATGAGATGTTCCGCTTTTGTCTCCAATTCTGTCAACTATTAAACAAATATTGAAAACCCGGAAAATTCTTTTAAATAAAAACCAAATATAGATGAGTTATAAACTTTATGGCATATATTTCATGCTTTTGCTAGATTATTATATATAATTTATTAATAAACTACAAATACAAACAATATCTGAAATAATTTTCTTATTACCGATTAAATACTAAATTCAATTATCTCTTTGCTATAGAATTGAGAGATTTATATACTGATAGAGAGTTATATAAGGGATGGCAAACAAAACTTAAATCAATAGATGGCATAAAATTTTAACCCTTTAGGCATTAAAAAACTTGCAACTTTTGATAAAGTATTTAATCTGCATATCAAAAATTTAAGCTTTCATTCATTGTTTAGACATTATTAATCCTCTAGTAACTAGAGTCTAGTACATTTTATTTGAAAAGTTTTCCCTAAAATTTCAATTTCTTAGGCTCTCAGGAAGAGCCAAATGCCATCACTACTTATAGTTACCAATTGTTTTGCTTTCATCTAATATCTCAAAATAAGAAAATTCTGTTCTGTTTTTGTTTTTACAAAAAAAAGTTGTGTGGATTAGGTCATACAGTTCATCCTTTTTACTCATTCGTCATTTTATGCATGTTTTGTATGTTCACCAAAAAAAATCAGGGATGATCAAGGGGAAACAGTGTTTACTTTTAAAGGGGAAATTCTGGATTTTATGAAGTGAACCCAAATTTTCTATCATTTCTATTGCAAAATAGGCAAATAAGGTTAAAACCTTCGACATTCCTGATATAAAAGGATGAATCTCTCTCTCTCTCTCTCTCTCTCTCTCTCTCTCTCTCTCTCTCTCTCTCTCTCCCCCAAACATTACAAATCTATTAGTGATATCAATGATACCATTATTTCTATTTGAATGATCGGCTTTTGTGAAAATATAAGCGATATATCAAACAATTCAATACTTTCTTTATTTAAATCTCGTTTTGTGAACATCTGTTCCTTTGGTTACAACAATGAAATATTACATAAAATATCGCAGAAAACTCAATATTGAGGACCAAAACATCATTGTTAGGAAAGACACAAATGTTCACTTCATTAATAAATTTGGAGCAAAAATCCAATTCTTATTTTCAGTTGAGTAAAGACACGATTATAATAAACTACTTTACAAAATGTTGGGTTTAGTTAATAGATTAAATTAGTTTTTTTCATCACTTAATTCAAGTATTCATAATTCATTAGCAATTCAAACGCAATGGGAATTCATAAAATTCATCAATTATTAAATTGAGTAATACTTCAAACAATAGTTTATAAGTTATAATTCACACCCGATATAAGCCATGTGTTGGCTTTCATGTCATATAAACCAAGATTTTTAAGAAAAATCGAAATAAGATCAATATCTACGACAATATAGAAGAGGGGAAGTGAAGCATAAATAAATGTTATTTGAAATTTAATGATATCACGTACCAGTGCTTCAATGATTATGTTTGCATCAGTGCCATTCTTCTAATCATAATATATACAATGCTTTTCTCTCATATTAATTGATTGTCTAAAAAAATAAGTGTTTTTATCCCTAATAAGAAACACTTCAAAAATGTCTACTTTTCAGCCAAATATTTGAAGAGACAAAAGCTTTCGGAGCAGTCAATCATAAGTAGAAAAATTTTCTCAATTCTCATCTCAAAGTCAAGTTTGACTCAACTCTTATATTGAATATCAAACTCTCTATCATTTGATGAAAATATTTTTGGAGCCTTCATTGGCCACAAGTTTTATGTTCACTAAATCTTCTATTTTATAGTATTTTTCACCAATTTTTCGGTTTATTAACACATCAGTCGCTTTCAAATTTGAATATAAAATTATATTTGAAATTCAATCCAATAAAGTTTTATAAAACATTCGATATATTCCAAGTTATTCATTACCTAATCTAAAAATTAAGTCTTATTTCTTTTCTTTTTTTGAAAAATAAAAATCATTACTTTCTTAATGTATTATTCTTTTACTTAAATGAAGGAAAAGAAAGTTTTTGATTAATAAAGACATAATAAAGACAGTATTCTGTCCTAAATAGCACTGGAATATCAAATTCAGAATTGAATTAGACTTAGACTTCAAGAATAATGAAATCAAATAATTCACTCAAATTTCTCCTGAATTTTGTGTAAGAAATGAAGAACAGAATAAATAAATCTTCAAAATTATGTTAAGATTATTCAAATATGAAAAATGACAAATTCGTCTTAAAATAAATCTGGAAATCCATTTGAATTAAGGAAATATGAATAATATAATTAAAATAAGTCTTAAGATTTGACAGCTTTAAAACTAATTTAATGTTAAATTTTGATTTATTGAACGAATCATTAGATTTTATAAGTAATTGACGGATAAATTGAATTACGATTACGTTTGAGAAAGACTTAAGTAAATATTTAATCGAATTGAGTTTATATCAGACTTTCGGCCAATTATTTTGATAGAAGTGTTCAATACATCGATATTCTGCACAATGAATGCAATCAATACTTTTACTAAAAAGGAAAGCCTTATCTTTTTTGGACACAAAATAAATTCCAATTCAAAAAATACACTTCAGTTAAGTTGTGCCTAAAGTATGAAATTTTGTAATTCAAATGAACACAAGTTTTCACTGAACAGCATTTGTCTGTTAAATATTCTGATTTGGCATTGAATCAGGAGATGGAGAAGGGGAACACCTTAAGAAAAATTGTCTTAAATTCACTCCATTATTATATAATAATAGATTGGATTCAAGAAGTTTAGCGATTCTCAGACTTACTGTACATTCAAATGATTAAAATTTGCAAATTTTATTCGAGTGAAGGCCTGAGGGTCCCATCAATTGCCAGGCATTGGCTATCATTGAATTACTTCGTGATCTTTACTGACTCGTTGTTAGGACTGATTCAAAACTACTGAATATGTGAACACCACTACTGGTATCGAATGGAAGGCCAGCTTCTCATCGAATAAGCGAAGAGATGCCGATAAAATCCAGACATGAATTATATTCTCTATTGTATTACACAGTAGAGTGAGTCTCTCCATAATCTATATAAAGAGGCCTGGTATAAACACTAGGTTGAAGAAA
>JAQFZI010001180.1:0-10914 GCA_034695605.1 Eupelops occultus
AAAAGTTCATACAAAAAAAATAATACAAATGTGCTCCACAGCAATGGGGGGCTCCAACGCTATAACCTAACCTTGCTAATTTTATGCTGTTTTGCATTCACGTGAAAAATATTTTGCATAAAATGTCCATGATTCTTATAAAAAAAAGTCGAGGTCATAAATCGTTTAAACTTAATTAATCTGGAAATTTAAAGTTAGCCCATACTGTCTGATTTTGTGGCAATACATTTATCATACTCAGATTTGGACATGGTCTGCTAACTCAAGGGATAGAGAAGAATTTTCTGATTGAATTGTGCATGCAGATTTTTCAAATTCAGGAAAAAACAATAATACGGACGGATACACCGGAAATCAAATATTTTGTCAGTTATGCCCAGGGTTCGCCCTGTTTCTAAGTATTACTATATATATATAGAAAAATGATGGGATTTTTCCAATTTTTCAAAATTCATAGGAGGATAAAATGGCCGGAAGTTTCAAAATCATCCAAAATATTAAACAAAATGGCGGATAAGAAGCTGCCATTGCAATTCTTAAAGAACTCTTGTTTTTATTTTTTTGTGCCCTAATTTTTTCAAAACTAAGGGGGGTTTTGTCGAATATCAAATTTAGAGATTTTCTAAAATACTGCTTGGTGTTGCCTACATTTGCCAAATGTGAGCCCATTTTGCTTTGAGATTACATTGTACATTTTATGTGCATTTTGTGTACATTTTGTTTAAATGGGGTTTTATTGGAAACCTACTGAAAAGTGAAAAACAAAGAATGGTTTTATTTGTCTTAATGTATATATTGTTCAATCTATGAGAGCATTAATTTGTCTTTAAGAGGATTTTAGAAAAAATAGCCCCTGGATCATTCTGATTTTATTCTTTTCAATTTCCAGTTTACTTTTATAATGCAATAGGGATGAGTGCTTCATGTATGAAAAATGAACTGTCCATTAAATGGTTTGACGGCTGGCAGCACCATCACCACCACCAGCACCGCTCAGAAGAGAGTGAGGAGAGAACCAAAGCTGTAGTACTTCTTGAGAACAACTTATGAATTATTGCATTGAAAATACAATTTGAGCCGCAATTGAATGGGTGTTAAACATATTAATAGAATTGCTTTTAATATGAATTTTGGGTTTTATAGTGGATTCTATATATCGGTTATATTCTGTATTTTAGATTTTTTGAAATGATTGGTCACGTCTTGACTATAAGCGAGTAAAAGCTAACACAAGAAATATATTTATTTATAGCTAACTGTTAAGCAGATAACGAAATGTGACACTCATTTCATTCATTTGAAAGTTGTTAAAAAGAGATGTGACTTTTTTAAAGCACAGATGAAAATGCATTGAATTCGAGCTCAACTGCTTTGACATAAGATTTAAAGGCATAAAAACTTAAAGAAAAGGTTTAACTGAAACTTTAAGGCTTTACTTGTAATGCAATATAACTGACAATTCTTTTAGACTCGTCTCAACTCATGAACTCAAACACTATATAACTGTTAAGCAATTGACACAATATTTCTTTACTATTTTCTTAAGAGCCATAAAAATAATGTTAAAGTAAAAGATGACTGAAAAATGAAATGTTCGAAACATTGACTTTCTCTCTTTTTGGACTCCCTCTCCTTGTCTAGTTGACTATCCCTCCCTTCCCTCTCCTTGACTTAAGTAGATATTATGCATTAGTTCCAGAACTCAATTTATTTTTATTTTATTTGAGTCACAATTATATCTGTTATTTGTCTCTGAAGTCAAGTCTAATCCACTGCTTTCTGCCATTCATTTCAAACGATTTGAATTATTTATGTTATGTTAAAGCAATTGAAAAATTTAAACCAAAAGAAAAATCTAAAAATTAGTATTAATGTTAAGAACATTTTTCATTTGTTTCCATTTCAACGCTTAAGACATGTTTTTAGACCAGATTTTAATTGCAGTAATACTTTTCATGACTAAAATGAAATTTTGACAGATCTGTCAATTTTCAAGGATTTTAATGTTTAGGCAATAGTTAAGGAATTTTTATCGATTTTTCAACACTTTTTTGCGCTGACATTTGTGTTGAAACAACTCTCGAAATACTGACTGAAATCATAAATTGCGGAAAAAATGTATAATATTTTCCGAAAGGAAATAATTATTAATGAAAATTATGTGTAGTTTTTTGGAAAATGTTTTTTGTATGACATTGTGGTTGAATTCAAACTGAACCACTTGTTTATTATATCACTTGTAAATGTTATCATTTCGTTGAGTTTTATGCCATATGCGGACCTAACTGTACGTCAATGCACTCGTCAATTGAAGGTCTGATCTGTTGTCAAAACTACAATCACTACTCAATTGTATAATAGAGTTAAGTCTCGAACATTAAACTCATTCTAATCAGTAGTTTATTCTTCAAAAGATATTTTTCGGGAGGTTTTAAAATCAAAACAAAGCCAAACAGTGAGGAATATCTTTGAAACTGATATTATGGACAAACAATTTTCAAGGCTTTTATATATATAATCATTTTTCTGAAAATTCAGGTTTTTATGCGATTCAATGCAATTGTCGTTTGGGTTAAATGACTGACAAAACTAAAGCGAATAAGTGATCACATCTGCAAATGTCATATCCTTTATAGAGAGATACGACATTTGAATGATAATAATTATAGACTAGAAGTTAATCGCTTTTTATCTTTTATTCCAATATTTTTCATTAAAATTTATTTCTCAATAAACAACGAAAAACATAATTTTGACAGAACTCCTAAGTTTATGGCAGAGGGAGAACACAAGTAAACACTTCTCAACTGTCTCTTCCCTACTTGTATTCCCTGAGCATTCCTTTCACGAATCTGTCTGTTCCTCAGTTCTTCCTCTATTCCTCTTTGCTTTTGTGCTCAAATGTTTACATTGATTCCAAAAGCCATGACTACTCCTGCCTTTCCTATTGAATACCGGCTCCCAATGCAGGCTCAGTTTGAATTCAGGTCTGGTTTTGTGGCTTTCTTTGATATACCAGTCCCTGTAATACTGTTCCACACAAACTATTCTTTAATTCTTAGCCAAACTGTAAGAAAGGCACTTACTAATGGCCAAACAGTTTTGCACTGTTGGATCCAACACTTGAGTTGAGGGCCAGTTATTAAAATGCGATTACAATTATTGTCAATTAAAACATCAATTTTTAATTGGATTACAGGAAATATGGATTTCATTGAAACACAAACTTTTAAAAATATTTAGCATTTCTTTTCTCTCATTAGTTTCGGTAATAAAAGGTCTGTTAGAGCTGTGAATGTC
The DNA here is from genome assembly GCA_034695605.1 of Eupelops occultus. Lineage (NCBI taxonomy): Eukaryota > Metazoa > Arthropoda > Arachnida > Sarcoptiformes > Phenopelopidae > Eupelops > Eupelops occultus. Next base: position 3,301 of record JAQFZI010001180.1, read on the forward strand.
GAAGGGTTTGGCTCTCAAGTTGCCAGTTGTGAAGCCACTGGTGGTGACCATAGAGCCGGTTAGGAACTGACTCAAAAGCACACACTCTTATGATATTCAATAAAATCTTTATTCCTTTGGTTGCATATAAGAAGCACTCATTTATTCTGTTCGCTCCCAACTATGAGCTCGACTTCCGAGAAAAAGTCAAAAAAATCGATTTACTTAACAGTTAGCGAGAAATTCAATGCATTCCCTAATTTTGCCAATTTTTTATATGTGCTTTTGGTCTGGGTTTGGTCGTCTCCCGCCAACACATTCCAGGCCTTTAATTCATTTTACACTTATGTTTAGCACTGTTTTCGCTCAGTCTATAGTGTTTACTTCAATATACCGGTGCTTCATATTATGACCTTTCAATAGATCCAACAAAATATTAGTATATAATACAGAAAATAATGCAAAGCTATAGTTCACGAAATTCAGACATAAATCACTTATTGATGGCTAATACTGAAGTCACGAACCGATTCCTCTATTATAATAATACCATTAGTGCCAACCTTTTAGGCTATTTTTCTCTCATTTACTCTCTTATCGATTTCGCCTTTTTTTCTTGTTTTTAAATTTACTCACAATTTATTGTTTGGATTTTCTGTTCTGGTTGTGTGCTGGCTATGTGCTGGCTGTGTGCTAACTGTGTGCTGGCTGTGTGCCTATCGTTTTGTGTATGTAATTAATCGCAACCGGATTTCAATTCTTTCGATACATTTCCAATTTTATTCTTACGTCAAATCAGTCCTCTTTTTTAAATGATTACATAAACATAAAAACCCTTTACAGGGATGGGGAAGACCAGGATGGAAGTTAGAAAATGTTCACGTCAAAAGTAGGAAATGGCCATAACCTATTCAATGTGTATGTTAAATAGGAAACTGCCTAGACTAATTTGGATTGGGGCCAGGCGCATACTTAATTTAATCCGCCCTCGAATTCTATGCCTTCAAGAATATTTGAAACTCAGTGGACCCCGACATTCATTAAAGATTACTCTTACGTATAATCTAATCTAAAATTCAATTTTGAAATAACTTAAACTTTAAACTAATTAAAAATTAGTAGTTTTAATGCAAAACTATATAAAAGACCAGAAAAAAGTATTTCGTCTTAAGTTTATTTTTATGTCTTTTTATGTCTATCTGAAGGATGTCCTCAGAGATAACAAAACTTCTTCACTTCCTTTTCTTTTCTCTCTTTTTACGGTGTTTTCAACTCTCAGTTTTATTTCGTTATTTTTTTAAAACTCCGAGAATTAACGTAAGAATAGACCCGAAAAATGGATAATTCAACAATTTATAAAAGAATTTCTTTTCAAAACACTCTTTTTCTATCTCGTCATCAATTTTTCTTATTCTTTGGGATCTATTTTATCAGAATTTTCTCTTTTTGTGTCCAAAAACTGTTTTCTTTGAGGGAAGAAATTATATTAAGAATAAAAACTTTTTAAAAGAAAAATAATAATAATATCAGTAAAAAAGTGAACACAATTTGGACACAAAATTAAGTACGAAAATAGAAAGACGACAACGAATTACAAACAACCAAACATATAATTCTAGAATTAGTTTCTGGAGAAAACTAATCTTTCTAATGTATTATAATTATAATTTCATGCAATTAAATTTATCAGTTTAACAATCAAAATTAATTACCGACTCGTTTACTGATTTTCACAATTAATTTCAGAAAATTATTAAAATCTTCTTTTGTAGAGATAAACAAAAAATTATTTTTGTAATCAGTGATGACTATACTTATGGGATAACCCACTCCTTATCACTTGAAGCCATCTTAAAATCTTAATAGTTTAAGACATTGAATTATTCATATTAGAAGTCAAAGGATAATTGGTGCCTGCAAGCTTTATGTTTAAATTATCAATTGTCAACTGAATGTATAGAGTGTTACACCCGTTGGACATCACTGCGCACAGGCATTGCAACGTTTAACATATCGTGACTTTTGTTAATTTTTTAACTTTGCTTTCATATATTTGGCTCAAAATAATAATTCAGATTTTATTTTTAATCCGAAATGGTTTTAAAAGTAAGGCTTCTCTTTATTTAAACTTCAATTCATTATTCAAATTAAAATTTCGTTGAAAATGAGTAAAACTTCTGTTTTCCGCAGAAAATAAAATAAATAATTACTTTGAAATTCATGTGAAAGCAAAAGATGATTAAATTTCTAATGAAAACAAAGAGTATTTCATTATCCAAAACAAAGTATTATAAAATATAATAATAGTTTTCGTTATCGAATTACTTCCAGAAATACTTTTTTAGTCAAATGAATGCTAATATTTTTCATTAATTCTTTAAAAAACAACTTAAGAATAATTGCAAAGAATTCAATACTAATTGAATGCGAAAAACAATACTCAAAATTATCTTTGAATCCAATAAACATTACTTTTCAATAATTGATGGGTAAATGACTGGAGTGGTAACTGAATATCTTATAAAGTAATTTGGTTTCAAGTATTCAGCATTTTTTGGTCCAAAAATATTGAAGAATCTATTGAATAACTGAGTAGTATATGAGATATAAGGAACCAATTGTGAAAGTATTGGCAAATTTATTCATCACATTTTGAGAGACAAAAAGAGGACAAACAAATTGATAGAGAGATGAAAGTATTCGTAAACTGTGTTGAAGTGGATATGAAAAATGGTTGCCATAAATCAACTTAAATAAATGTTTGCAATTAGAATATCTGCTCATCTGATTAAACAAATTTATGTAATTAATTATATTTTGTCCATTTGTTTATTATAAAAGTTTGCTGGGGTTTAATTAAAAATAATTCTAGCTTAAAATTGCTTAAAATTTTCGAATTAAATAAAATTAGAGTACTCCATCAAAATTAGGGCTGGGTCAATGCAAAAACTTTTAATTATTAATAGAGAACATTCTTGCAATGTTTTCATATGTCTATACAAAGTTGCTATAGATATTAGATATTAATATCAATAAACCAGAGAATAATATTAAAATAACGCCCAGCACAAACACATATCCGCATTCAAATAATGTCTATTACCATAAATGTTTTAGCCATCCATCTTGGTGAATAAGTTTTTAATGATACAATTAAATATATAACGAATGATTGAAATCAGTTAATTAGACTAGAGTAATTTTATTCTTTTTAAAATTTTAAAATCACCCATTTTATTGCAATTTTTTATCAGTGAAATTTTACTAAAACTCGTTTTTAATCCATTACTTATGATTGTTAGGCAAAGCTTTCATTAGTTAATAGATTAGTTTGAAATTCAGCGTTGAGTTAATCCAGAGTTTCCTGAATTTTGTCAATTATTTAATGAATCGTATTTCACATTTGACTGCATTAACGAAAATCTCATAAAATTCGCATAAATTCATAAATTTTCATTAATTTTCACTTAAATTACATAATTAATCAGTGATTTACTTTAAAGCTATCTATTTATTGTCAACTCAAACAATAAATAAATTTTAATCAAAATTTAAAACACTTTGTTTTGGTCGACCAGTTGTTCATTCATTTGTCATTGATATCAAACCCCTTCACAGTTTAAAATTTAAATTATATTCTCGTTTTTTATCAGATATCTGGCGACAGATTGTCTCTATTTTTCTAATTGTATGCCTAGTCTTCACAATAATTGCTCAAAATTGAGGCAAATTGTGATTTTCTTTTTGAAAGAACAATTTTAAAAAGAATGATGTAATTAATTCAAATTATACTTATACTTGGTATATCTATTTTGTTATCAGTATTTTGATTATAATTGCACACAATTTTCGGTAAAGTTCGTAAATTGTTGTAAATAACAACCATCTTGTCATCAATTCTCTCTCTCAATCTCTCCCTCTTTCCCTTCCTCTCCCCTAAAGTTCCTTAATATTCATAAATTCAATCAAATATTAATGGAATTAAAATAATTTACATTTTCAAGACTTAATCGCAAACCAGTACCGAAATCATGTCAAGAGTTTTGGGACCTGAGCTACAGGAATCAGCTTTCATGAGTCGGAAAGGGTCTTAAGCTATCAGTTACAGTGATAGCGAACTGATTGTCTTAAAACTTTTAGTCCTCGATGTTTGGTATTTTAGTGTTTCATAACATATCTGTTATAATACGCGAAAAGTCAGTTAATATTTATTCTGGTCTATGATTTTGAGAGTGTTGTCAAAAGTTTCATCGAATCACTTATTATAAGCGATAAGTATTATAATTTACAGCAGAGTTGAGTCTATTTTTGGTTTTTAATAAAGTTTTGGCTCAAAACTGTTCAAATGTTAGGTTAGGCCTCAAATTTTTGCTACTTTTTTAATAGTAATAGATTTTCATCTCTGACCTCAAAATTTGAGGCTAACTGTAAACATATATGACATGCGATCAATAATATACGTAAAAGAAGAAAAGTTTTCCATTTTATGGTTTGGATATTTTGGAGAATTGAATACAAACTCAGAATCCGATACTAAAATCAAATCTTTTTGATAAATGTATTCCAAGTCATCAGAAAAAAGCAAATATTCTTAAAACGGAATCAAATAAATATAAAATCTTAAGACTTTTGATTCAAAGATATACTTAAAGTTTCCTTTAAATGCAAATAAATTGATTGAAAATGTCATTCATTAAGAGATCGATTCGAGTATTCATTATATTCTTTACTTAATTCATAAGAATCTTATTTTATTAAATATAAAGACATTATTTGATGTAATTTCCGATCAAAAGATAGTTTGAATAAAATATATAATAGAGAGTAATATCGAAAATCAATAAAAATATTATATAAATTGAAATAATATATAAAATCCATAAAAGAGGCCAAAAGTCTAGACTAAAAGCAAATTATAGATATTTTCAAATAGAACTTCACTACAAATGAATAATACATTTACTGTTTTAAAGCTATTAATTCATTTCAATTATATTAATATTTATTTAATGATATTTAAACTTACCGAATATGATGATAACTCCCTGGCTATCGGATAACTGTTTGGACGGGTACTCAAAATTAATCTAATTGTTGAGAAAATTTTGTTGAAAATTCTTAGACAACAGTTGTTTTCTGAAATTTAAGTCCAAATAAAGTAATAAATAACTTGTTTCTGAAAAAAGTATTGCTTTGCTTTAATGTGATGTTTGGGCTCAGCCATAGCTCTTGGATAAAAGATTTTTTCATTTTTTTAAGATTATAAGTCACGAGTTGTAAATTTCTCAAACGATTTAAATTTTTTATTCAACAGATATAAGAAATAATTAAATTTTCTGAAAGTTAATGCTTTTATTGCGTTCTTCAATACAATGGTTTCTATACATTGAAAAAATAATGAAACTTTTAAGTCCTCTGAATGGAAATGCTCTAGCAATCAATATTCGAAAAAAACAGAGCACAGGGTTATTCTTGTATTTTTACTGGTTATGAAAATAATAGACAGAAATATGAATGTTTTAAAAGAAATATTAAACTGGTCTGACATAAAACAGATGTTTTAGACTTGATTTGATTCTTTCGCTAATTTTTAATTTAAAGTTTATATATTTTAATGAATTTTTCTCTCAATTTATTCCAATCTTTTATTGCATTTGGTTTAGAAGTGCTTTTGATGTGTTATTCGTGTGAATGAAATCTCTCTTCAAATATATAGTGTGTATGGAAATAGTGTTCACAAAAGTAATGAACTGTAAGCTCGAGTTGTGCTCAAATATCTCCGGTCTTATCATTAACTCCAGAACTATACTCCAGAAGAATGTTTTTATCAAAATTCATGAGAAAAAAGGTTTAGACTTAGTTTCAAATGTCGAGAGAAAATAATCCGACAATTTCTTTAGTCGATTCAGATTTGAAATTTTTGGCCCATTTTTTCTAAAGTGGAAATTCTCAGCATTTTTCATGTGTGAGCTTCTATTCTGTTCACTAATATCATGAAATTCGTATATAAGACTCCTTATATTTTCCTTGAATTTTATTTCTTTGCAATTATTCTTAATGTCTGTCCAAATGTATAATTTTATCGTTTATTGAACTGAAATCGCATTCATTTATTTTAATCCTTAAATCGGATCAAATGAAAGCCATTAAACACAATATTAGTCAATAATATTGAATAAAAATAAGTAATAATACACTAATTGTCAATCGATATTGAAATAAATGAAATAAAATGTTTTATTCAGTCCCTGTCTTTAAAGCTAATTAAGAACAAAAATTAATTTAGTTATTGATTATTATTAATGTTTATTATAATGAGACTGTCCTCTATTCAATTCAAAAGGGAATTACCAAAGATTTTTACAGTTTTTGAGGTCAATGAGTTGATCAGTAAAGTAATCGTCGATCTCATTGTATAACTAATCGGCTCCAGCTTTCAATCAACTCAGAGATATGTTCCTTATATTTGATTAATATTTCTTTTGATTCATTTGATCCAAAGATTTTGATGTCTTATAATAAATAGATATAAGTTTGGAATTGCATTAATAAATTATTTCAAACTATTTACATATCATTGATATCTGTATAGAATTTCATATAAAAAACCAGAATATTCTTCTTGTGATACATGACTGGGTGTAATAAATCTTCAAAAATAGCAATTTATGGTAATCTTTCTATTTTTTCTCCTCTTATTTTCTCGCATGACTTCAAACTAAACAATATATATATAGTGTTTGGAAACAAATTAAAAAGAACTGGTAGTGTTTGAAAAAGTTAGTTCAGTTGAATTAATTTTCATTAATCAAGAAAAATGAGTAAACTCATTAATGTTTCCAATGAATTTGTTTGAGTAGTCAATAAAAAAGTAAAAAATTCACAATAAAATGTTATTTAGTTTTACTCTACTGTATAGGAGTTACTCCTATTATTATTAATTATAATTTAGTTGAAAATATTGACTCATCCTTTGAATTGTGTTTATATTTTGCTTCTGGGAATTACCATTAATTTCTTATTTCTACTGGCGATGTATTGAATCAAACAATTGGGAGGGAATTACGACTGAGTTGTAGGCAAACAACATATATGGCCAACACATTGAACATAAGTCTAACACTTATTAATTTAACATATTTTCAATACAAATATTTAATGCATTGAATCAATGATAAGAATATTGTTATTCACCATTGAATTCAAACTCTGTCTACAAATTGAGTCGTTCACGGAAAGGGTCCCCATATATACTGTTCCTGGAAATGCGAATATTGATTAAATGAAACTGTTGAGAGAACAAAACAACACAGCACAATACAACAGGCAATTCAACTGGCCCATCAAATAAGTCTACAATAAATTAAATCAGTTCAAATATCCTAGAATCATTAATTTTAAACAATTTTTCATCAAATACTCTGAATAATTTTAGGATTGTAATAAATTTTGAGTGTCTACATTCTTGCTACTTTAAATGAATTAATGCAATAAGATCAGAATTCAGTTATTAAACAGTTTTTATCTACAATGTTGCAAGATTATTCCAAATGACTTAATAACTGTAGAACATCCTTTTTCACTTCCCATACAAGATTTTTGATCGAGGGTTTGTCCATTTGGTTAAGACAAGGC
>JAQFZI010001181.1:0-10911 GCA_034695605.1 Eupelops occultus
TCATAACAGTCTGTATCATAAGGAGCCGGCAATAGTTGGGTCCGGATCTCAGAATAGCTGATGACATTGACACTTCCAATTCTTAAGCTTTTGAATGATTCTTCCCTAATATAAATAGGAAGAGTGTTGGCTGAATGGAGTGCCACATGAAAGTCATTGGTTTCATATTGTTTAACTGGGAAAGTGTTATTGTCATGGGTAAATAGCAATTGAAGCTGGATCAATTTGAACTTTTTGTTTCGGAAATTAGTGTCAAATCCACTAAAAAATGTTAAACATTTTCGTGGATCCGAAAACGGGACCAAAGACTCGAAAAACTTTGGTGTCTCTAATTCTACTAATTGATCCTTCTCATCCAATGCAATTCTATTATACTGGCCAAGAACCAATGTTTCCACGCTTATCTTGTCAAATATTTCAATGATAGAAACATTCATTTCAGGGAATACCTCGAATACAAACAATTTGAACCATTCTTTCTGATCCTGGTTTTCTTTGCTCCCTGCCCAGTTTGTCTTTGCATCTTGATACTTTTTATACATTTCTCGGTACTTCTCTTCTTCGGAGTCTTTGAGCAAATGGTCAGCAAATCTATCCATTGCTATAAATGTGGGCAAACATATTGTGATGGCCGGTATTTCTGAATGTGATAATCGCTCCACCCTATTATCAACGGATGTCTTTCCACTCCAATATAGTGAAAATAGTTGTGTTGTTTGATAGAGAAATCCAGAAGCGCTAATAATAACGCCGACAGCCCTCATAATAAGTTTTATTTTCTCTCTTGTCATGGAGCATTTCAATTTCCAAGAGGTCAACCATGACTTATTCTTGGGCTTAGCCTTTTGGACATCATTCATATTTTTTGTAGGCTTTACTTTTTGATTCTTCATTTCAATTGAACAAAAATAAGTTTATTACCATTACTTATATTTTTCGTTACTGACAACAAATATTAAACTATCAAAATTTTCAAACTATGTTTGAAATCAAATGTAATCAAATGGTTGCTAGGTGTTATTTTAATAATAGACCTAGCTATGTATTGATGAGTTTTTATTTTTAAACCAAACCAAAATCAATATTTAATTAATTTTTTTATTAAAGATTTTTTATATCATTTTTATAAAGTATTGGAACAAAAATGCAAAACTGAGCCCTAACCACATCCCTAACAGTCCTCCAAATTGAACTTCTAATACAGAAATATTCCTCTAATTTCACAGACATTTAGACCAAGATTTTGACATCATCAATTCTAGTTTAAATTCAATTCTAAGCTCATAAAGCGCATCCCACTCACTTTTGACGTCATTTATGTAACATTTATCTTTATTTTTACTAGAACATAATTCTGTCACCAATTTGAAATTGAAATGTAAAATTAAAAAGTGAATAAAAAATCAAATTTTTAAATTCATTTTTAGAACAAAAAATCTAATATTTAGACCCAATTATAGAAAATTTTGGGGATAATTAATTACTTTCGAGTTGAGCACAATTTTTGACATTTGACTTCCAATCACAGACTTGTTTGTCGATATCGAAGGCCAGACCTGACGGACATCTGAGGGCTAGTAATCCCTGGATAGAGCAACGTACCACATCACGACAGTCCTCGTCAGCGGTTAGACGAAAGTATTCATTGGGAGGCCTTTCTTTGCAATGTTCCTCATCATTTTCATCACTTTGACATTTGACAATCGTTGTGCCCAATACTGAATCAAAAAATTATTTATTTTTCACTACATTTACTGAAAGGAATATATTATCTCGTCGGTTAAACCACCCGCCAACCTACCCAGCTTTTATTCATATAATTTGCAAATTAACTAGTTTAATGCATAATTTAAATGAGTTAATTTATACATTGGATAACGAAAATTGATGAGAAGATGATCCGAATAGTTGTAGATTTTGAAGCATTCATTTCTAACAATATAATTCTGTGCTTTGACTGCACTGGTCTTATAAAAAGCAAAAACTGTTCAAACGATCGTTTATTTATTTGAATGTCTTAACACTACATTTAATTCTGTTCATGTAATGAAAAAAGAAATACTGAATGTTTTCTGCAATTTGACATGTTTTCTGGATGGGACAAGTTGTAGCGGTAGGGGCTGACAACAACAAAGTAGAAAATTATGCATCAAAATTAGTTTTACATTTATTTTTTCAAAAAACTTTATTCAAACGAAACAAATGTTTATTAAAATTGCAAAACTGATAAAAAAGATTGATTCGGATATCATTTTTAAGCTTATTTATCCTTGATAACTCCTTGAATCTACTTTGGCAGTTACTGGTCACACAAATTAGTGGCTATGAATTTCCTAAAAGAGTGTCGCTTTTGCTCAGAGTCCATAAATCAGAATCAAATGATAAGTCCGTGTGATTGCAGGGGAACTATGGCTCACATCTATTGTCTCTCGAATACAATTCTAATGAATGGCGAAGAAAAGTGTGGTATATGTGGCCAAAACTGGAGAGGTGTGGTCAAGACATCAAAGGGTTTCTTAACTTTTATTATAGAAAATTCAATTGTTTGCCATTTTTTACTTTCAATCATTTCATTAATTTTGGGAATTATTTATTTGATTGTATTTTTTGTTTATATAAAAACAATTCCTTTTTGTTTGGGTTTAAAAATGGTTTTGATATTTATTTGTTTGTTCATGGTTGCTTTTGCAGCTATTATATCAATTGTTATACTACTGGATTACTTTAAATGGAGAAAGGTTACTTTGATTAAATGTAAAGAATTTGATAATTGACTGATTGTAACGAATATTCTGTTCTATAAATAAAAGTTTGGATTAAAGCAGTGACGCCTAAAGGGGTGATCCCCCTCTGAAACCGAAAAATCCTAGAAAACCCCCTGAAGAGAGACGAAAAACGGTCAGAGCTCATTCTATTCTTCTGTAATAATATTTATTTTCAAGTTATTTCAATAGAATTGAGCATGACAATTGACAATAACAATTTTAATTATTATTAATATTTAAAATCAAGCTTTTTGGACAGAGATTATCATAGATCCTTTGCAGTGAGTGTTTTTGCCATTTTGTTTTTATGTCAATGTGTCCTTGGCTCATTTCAATTATTTTCTGATCGCCCCCACATTCCTGCAAAAGATTCAAATTTGGAAATACAATATTTTTGGTTATCTGTGCGCCAGAAAGTGGTCCAGTCTTAACAACACTGATATCTAACCACACATTTTGTCCTTGAAAATAGAAAATTAATTTAATATCAAGTAACCTGGACATCTTATACCGTCAGGTGTTGAGACAGCTGTAAGATATTGTATCTCTGTTTCACCCTTTCCATATGATGTGTTATATGACATGGGGGATGCAACATAGGTTTTTTGACAATTACTACTATCAGCCGTTCCTAATGTTACAAAATTGATTGTTTGTCCATCCTCACAATCGGCTATCATATCACCTTTGCCGTTAATTTTAATCATCTTAACTGTTCCTAGAACATTTTAACCAAAATAAGAAAATAATTTTATAAAACAATTATTTTATAGCAAAATACAAACCAAAAACAAAGATAACCGGGAAAAGAGTGACCAATGAATACATGTTTACCCAAACAAATACTTTTACCAAAAGAAATGTTTGCAAAGAATTTATTAATTAATTAAATAATTATATTGTTTAAACATACCTTATTCAATTTTCAATTTTAAGCAGTGTCTCAAATATAGTCTACTAGACAGAAGTGAAACCAAATTTATAAATTTTCATTAAATTTACCGAAAGTGAAGTATATAAGCTCTTCCGTTAAACCCAATGGTGCAACCCACCGATCAACCCCTCCAGGATTTTCAAAATTGCACGAAAATGAGAATAATTAATATTCTATTTATTATAAATTCCCTCAAAAATAATTAAGGGGTAAATGTATTGACCATTCGATTTGAGTCAAACCTTGTCCTCAAATACTTTGTTTTCTATGCAATTAAATGTCAATCAATTTGAAAGACATAACCAGATATTGAAATTAAATTTCTAAAAACATTTTTAACAGACCTTATTCTGGGCTCCTATCACAGCTTATTCTGGGTAACTGTCACAAAACCGCTTGCTTCTGATAACTATGTTGTTCTGATAACTAAGTTGATCTATACAGGCTCAGTTAAAATATTTATATTAAATTTACTTGAAGAAATTTAATCGAATTAAGTCATTTGACTATCTTTTTAAAAATATATTCACTTAATTATTGTTTATTTCAATAATCTTGTTATAATTATGTTTTGGTGGTGGGTCTTATTTTAGAACTTTGATAATAATATTAGGCTATCAAAGTAATACAAATTGAATGATCTTGCTTTGAATATGACATCAATCTTTATTAAAGATTTGATAAACTTTATTATATTTGAGACATTAATTATTTGAAGGATAGAAACCTTAAAATAGTTTAATTAATAATTCATTATTTTTTTTTGCCTAAAATAAAGATTATTTTATCTGAAAATCAAAATTAATTAACAAAAACATTGGGATATTTTTTAAAAAATAGGGGTCAGACTCATAAAGGGTATGACACAAATGACAAAAATAAGCTTTGAATTTAGATTCATTGCTTAAAATAAGAATAATTTACTGAAATTGAATTTTATTTTATATCAAAGAAAAACAAGCAGAACAGTCATTACTTAATTACATTTTTGTTAAAAATCAGTAATAGATTTAGAAATGCAATTATTACTATGAAAAGGGAAGGGAGCAGCCATTTTTGACTTTATATTTTCCATTATATTACTCTTCCTCTATGATTAAACAGGCATGCACAAGGGGTATTTCTAAAAATACTTCCCTAGATTTTAGAAAACTCCCCCCAAATCGAGGAACTCCTACCATCAAGAACTTTGTGCATGCCTGATACTAAATCAATTTCATAGAACAACATGGTAAATCAGGGCTGAGACCATGAGATAATTAACAGGCTGAGGAAGAAAGTTTATAGCAAATACTGAATTTTATACTTGTTAAATTTTCAGATATTTGAATCGGGGAGGGGGCAACAGATTTGGCACTTACTATATATTCCTTTTTTATCAAAAATTGAATAAAAAAATCTCAAATAAGTATTCTCTATATTTATTTTATTCCGTTTTCATCTCTCCGTCTTATGAGTTAAACACAACATTCCTTTAATTCTGAAAAAAATTAATTACTTTTATATGATTTTAAAAATGGATTTTTTAAAAACTCTATTAATTGTAAGTATTTTATGAAAAAAATTGTTTCAGATTCTGATTAAATAATAAATCAATTTTTTAATAATTAAAAATTCTTTTCATTTTTCATTGCACCTAAATTTTCAAAACACGTCTTAGCCTTTTATGTTATTTATCTTATGCTTAATCCAAACTACCGGTGCTAATCAGCCGGCGCTAAATAAAGAAAACTTCACTGATTATGGCCTCAGCAAAGAAAAAATAATAGACAGTCCTGAGTATTCTTACGGCACTTTTGGACACAGTGTTGGACTCAAGAATGTGGAAAACTATGACCCCAATTACGATCCGTATCCCCGATTAATTGTTGTAGAGAACAACAGGGTCATTTATCCTTCAATCAAATATAACTTAAATGAACTTACATTGGATCAAAAGCTCTATAAAAAGTATCAGACGAGAAGAAAACGGACTAAAAGAGTGGGAAGACGTCCCCAAACAAAACCTACCTGTGTTAATTGCTATAAGAAAGTTGAAAAGCCTGAACAAAATCAAAAGGTGAGGGAAAAGTCTGGATTATTCGATAAAAAGAGTTACCGGAGTCCTAAACAAATTGCAAAAGTATTTATTTCAAAGCAATTGAACTGGAAAAGTTTTATAAAAATATTGAATTTGGCCTAAAAAGAAAGTTCTAGGTTAATTTTGAATTTATAAGTCGCTTATATTATGAATTTTAAGCAATTTTTTAAATTTTTATTATTATTTTCAAATATTTCATATTTTTTTCAATAAATTTATTAAAATTTTTGTGTATTTTATCATAAATTTGAAAAAAAACAATTAATTCTTGTTTTCATAGAGTCTTTATTAAAAGAGAATTGTTTCAGATAATTATCTTATGTCAGGTCTGTTCTCGATTTGCACCTATTTTAATGATTTATCCCAAAGATATGGGGAAAATTTTGAACTTAACTTTGAAAAGTTTGGATCAAATTTTATGAATTCATTACTTTTTTTCTGAGAAACTGTTGAAACAAAAGAAAAATTTGAAGTCATATTAAAAATTGAGTTCAATAAGTCAATAGATCTTTGGAGCGATTGCTGAAAATAATGGTCAAAATTCTTTAAAAGATTGATATCAATGATTGTGAAAGTGTTGTTGTTTTCTGTTGTTTTCTTTCTTCATTGCTATTATCTAAACATTAATTAGTGATTTCTCTTTGTTTTCAAAATTAATTTATCGATGCTTAGTCTTATTTCTTGTTTTAAAAGTTTAATTATTAATTATAGATTAAGTGGTTGTGGTTATGGGTGTGTGTGTGTGTGTGTGTGTGTGTGTGTGTGTGTGTGTGTGAGAGAGAGAGAGAGAGAGAGAGAGAGAGAGAGAGACTTTAAAATTGGGTTTTAATTGATTTTATCGAATCAGTTCAAAGACTTGTAATGACACTCAAAGATCAGCGATTGGCAAGCTCCTCGAAATAGAGGGTCCCAAAATTTTCCAAATTAGGGGGTATAGGGGTATCGCACAATTTCCAACCTTCACAGACTTAGTCTTTGTCCAAGGAGGTAATGTTAAAGTTTCTGAAAAAGTTTGTCCAACTTCTTTTCAGTAAAGTTTGCACTTTTTTAAGCTTTTCTACCAAAATGTTCTGGGTGGTATGTTTTAAACCAAAACCTAGGAGGTACCTGCAGACCAAAAAATTAAGTGGTATTTAGGCTATATCCCCTTGCCCATCCCTGCTCAAAATGTAAATCTTATCAGTCAATTAACAGATTTGTATGATTTGAGACTAATTATATTGAATATTTTAAAATTAAACACTTGTAATAAGCAGTGTCAATTTTATTTCAATGAATTAATCAAAAATATTTTTATCTTTGTTTAAAGATTGATTATTTTAACAAAATTAGCTTGGTAATAATTTATTCATTGTCAATTTTAAAATATTCTGAATACAATTGAGACACAAAATTAAAACTAAAATTAAATTTATTTCTAAACCGAATATTAAAAGTATTAGAATGAAAGTTGAAAATTTATTCAAGCAGGTGCAAATGAAAATTTTTACAAGTCTAAAAAGAAGCCTAGATGCAAGCGCTGAAAATAAATATTCAGCATAATTTTTAATAATAATTGTATAACAATTTTGAATTTCAAATGAGAGGACAAATCTCTGAAAACAGGGAAGAAATTAATAATTAAAATAATTTATTCAATAAATGTATAATAAATGTAATGAAACGACATTTAATTTTAATTAGTGTTTCTGTTTCTTAGGAGCTGCCGGTCCTTTATATTGTGACCTATAGACAGGTACACCTTTAGCCGAAAGGACTGAGCCCTGAGGTAAGTAATCTCTAATTGTGCTGTACTTCTTGCTGGAGCCGCCACTCTTTTTGTAACCACTGTTACCACTGCTACCATATCCTCCACTTCCGCCTCCACCACCATATTCTCCACCATTACTTCCTTCTCCTCCACCTCGAGATCGTCTGCCATCGGCTTTGTGTACAACTGTCTGAACTTCTTCAACAACGGGTTGGACCTGTTGAACAACTTTACGGTAGGGCTGAATTATTTCGCGAATCTCTTGAATCACAGGTTTATAGACTTCGTGAATAACCCGATGTGGCTCATCCTCAGACCGGGTGTGCTCTACTTCCTTGGGCTTATCTGTGAAAAAGAGTTGAAATAATAATAAAAACTTTTTAATAATTATTTAATTTGAAGTCATTTCTTATCTAAGGCTCAAATAATTCTAGATTTATCTTGATCATAAAATAGCTTATTAAATCAAATCTAGTTTATTCAATTATCAAACAATCAAGTTCTTATTTTTTAACCTTTTAAATCTTAGCCATTTAAATTACACTTGTTCAAATAATAAAATCATATAGATAACATACCTGGAACTCTTGTTTGTTCGACTCGGATGCGATTTGCATGTGTTCTGAAGTGTATAACAATCGGAGTGTCGTCCTTAACATCAATGGTGTGGTCTTTATTTCCGTAATCTTCGCTCTGAACAGGTTTTATTTGGACGCTTCTCATAGCACTTACGGGAGAGCTATAGGACTTCTCAACATAAGGTTGTGGTTCATATCCCTGACTGTAACTGGGCTTTTCATAGCCCTGGTCATAACTATCTCTGCTCTGGTAGCTCTTTCTCATGAAAGTTGGTCTTTCATAACCATAAGGCGACGAATAACTGGACTCCGATTCATATGATTCACTCCTTTTTAAAGGTCCATAGCCTTGAGGCAAAGCATAGCCCCTTCTGTCCACCTCTTCATTTTTATACTCTTTTTCATATCCGGTACTCTCATCCTTGACGTCTGAGTCGTACTTTTTTTGTTCTGTGTTTGCTTTATATTCATCCGGGTGTTTGTGGTCTATAGACATTTGATAGAAGTCTGTCTCTGCCTTACATAAGGCAATCACTGATATCAGGGCTAAAAACTATAAAATAAAAGTTGTAATAAAATTTTAAGACCTAGATAATTTTAATCCAATGTTCTAGTGGACAATTTGGAGTAAAAACTCATTAAAAATATTTTTAGCAAGCAAAATTTTAATCATAAAATAATTCAATGATTCGCTATTTTTATACTATTTCTTGATTTTTGAAAAAATGGCCTAAATTTCAAACTTAAAGAATTCATTATAGATTGAGTTAATCTTATAACAAAATGAACTTGATAAAAATTGAATTATTATGAAAAGAGGACTCAAATATAGATAATAATGAATTTATTATAAGTTTATCTGTAATTTAAAAGTATATTCTAAGGAATGAGTTGTTTATATCAGGAATAATGAGAGGATGAGCTAAAACTAGAAATATTTTATTAGAAATTTAATACTTTATCTCAAAATTGCTAAAAATAAATGATTTATTTGTTAATTAAAATTCGTATTTTTATATCGTATTCATACATACCTTAAACATTTTGAATTCAAATTTTCCAAATAATAAACAGGGAATTGATTTAATGCTGTCTTCTTTGATATGAACACAAATATTATAAAAATGATTGAAAATCAAAAAATATTTTTCAAATGCTTTGAATTCGTTGATTGTTTTGCACACAAAAAAAAACAATTTCAAAGACTTATTGAATGAAAATTTATTAAAATTTATTTAAACCTTTGAATTATTTGAAGAGTAGAAGAAGAAAAATAATATGATTTACATTTGAAGTGAGGATTTTTTCGAAGAAAAGGCTCTTGGAATAAATTATTTCACAAAATGATTTTAAAACATTTATTCCCTTCACTTAAATATCGGTTTTATATCAAAAGGTTATTAAACAGTCGTTTAGTCGTTTTACGTGAAAAGTGAAAGCCTATGGAAAGCCTTAATACACTTTAAACCTCTTGATTGAGAATAAAGAAAACTTGATATTAATGTAGGTTTTAATGACTTTTTTATATTCAAAAATTTGGTTTAATTTTCAGACATTTCTTATTCTTATATTCAAAGGAAAACGTTTTTTACTGCTTTCGATGAAAAAACTTAATGTAAACTAAATTTTAGTTCAAATATCACTCGAAAGCATCAAATGATTTATTTTCGGATAAATTGATAATAATTTTTAGTCATGTCTTAAAAGTTTTGCAAAAAACAACTCAAAATTTGTTCAATAAGTGTTTGAACTGAATTTATAGACCAATAGTGGAGTTGTTTTAGTGTTTTTTAAACAAACAAGATTATTGCCAAAAGCTATTGTAGAATAAATGTTAAGCTATGCTAAGGTATGCTTAGGTATGACCGGAAAAGACTTGATTTGAATAAATCAGAGACTTTCTTATGAGAAGAAAATTATTTAATCAATCGATGAAATGGAAATTTTCACACTTTTATCAAAACGATAAATGTTTCAGGACTTGAATTCCTAGTTTATTTGTAATTCACACAGGAACATTTATTAATTCAAATTATTTTAATTCAATTTTGTTTTAATTGAAGTAATATTCCCATTATATTAATTAATATTATGTGTTTGCCATGGTAATCTATTAAATTTAAAATTTAAAATAATAAATACTAGAACAAATCAATGTAAAATTTAATTGATCAGTGTAGAATTAAATAGAAGATTAGTTAATAACTAAGTTACTAAAAGTTGATTGTTTGTAAACAAATTGAAGTTTTTTTCAAAGATGAGTTCAAAACAAATCAAATTAACAAAAACTAAAAGAAAATGTATTTAATATTCTTGAAGTGTTTGACACGTTATTCAAGAGTTAATAAAGTTATTTGGAATAAATCTTTTTTTTAATGATTTTCTTTTTATTTGTTCCGGTTTATAAACGTTTACACTGTATCTTAGGGGCTGGTAGTGTTCCGTATCATTTTTTTGTTTCATCATAAATAGACTTCAATAGTCAAGTCATTTTTTGAAGTATTCAATAGAATCTGATCACTTAATTGATTAAAATAGAGCTTGTTTAAATAATGTTTGTGAATAATTTGTGCCTTTTTGCCAATATTACGATTGTATTTTGTTTAATAAGTTTTCCCTTTTGTTGGTCTCCCCTCTGGACATACAAATTATAATTACAAACAATTAAACTTAATTATTAATGATTTATGAAAAATCGGAAAACTATTACAAAATACGCATTTAAGATATGCAGGGTAATTTGATGTTTACAAATCATAATTTGAGTATTCTAAGCAAATATATCTAATTGTGAAATATTCTCT
>JAQFZI010001182.1:0-10910 GCA_034695605.1 Eupelops occultus
CGATTACTAGAGATATGAAACTTTTCGAAGTAACCCAATCACAGACTTTCGAAGAAACGGTAAATAATCACTAATTTATTTATAAAACAGTTTTTTTTATATATTTTTCAAAAAGAATTTGAAGTTTAAACATATGATTGGATGTAAAGAAGAAGTCACTGATTGGATACCAATTATCATAATAGTTGTGGTCATTGTCATTGCTCTGATAGGTCTGACTATTTTATTGTTTTGTGTTTATAAGAAAGTATATGTTCCCAACACTCGGACTAAAAGCAAAAAAGGTATGCCTCAAGTATTTAAAAACATATAATTAATTAATTTGATTTTCAGAGGCGCAGCCATCCGTCACACAGAGAACAGACTTCAGGTCAGAAGCTGCAACAGTGGAGACTGTCGTAACCATTGACTCATTAACGGGAAAACCTGTTCGAAACCAATAATAATAATAATATTAAGAAAAAGCTAACAATCAATTAAATGTTTTTTTTCGTCAAAGTATTTAAGTTTTTAAAAATTCTTGTTTTCATTCAAATAAAAGTTTTGATAAAACTCTAAAATATCTTATTTTGTATTTTAAATGAATTCATAGACTCATAGAAAATATAACAAAATTTTATAAATATATTTTTCTCTTGAATAATGAACTAGTGAATTTTATTTTTAGAAATTATTAAATTATAAATTAATTAAATATGAGTTTATTTATAATTATAATAAAACAATCTTTAATTTAAAACATTAATCCATTGAATAAAAGACTTAAATAACATCTGTTTCTAAGTTTTACTTAATTTACAAATTGTTCAAAGAATTCACATAAATATTAGGCAACGAATCATTAATTTGTACTAAAATTACAAATAAATCGATAAAATCGACAAAAATAGACATTAAAACAAATGATAAAAATAATGATTTTTATAACAAATTAACGATAAAAACATATTTGAATTGCAAACAGAATATAAATGAGTCCTGAATTGCAATTATAATCAAACAAATCGATAGTAAAATAAATTAAAAATTTTTTTATAGAAATTTTTATAGTGGAATGTCTTTCATTTCAAAGACTAAACTATTGATTACAAACATCTCTAAAATTAACTAAATTTTAGGAAATCTTTTTTATGTCTCACAAACTATTTCGTAGAAAACTATTGAATTTATTTAAAAGTTCTTCAAACGAATCAATAATTTGAGCAAATATTGAGACTTAAGTTAAAATTTCACTTCAGTTTTGATCCGAAAATCGATTGAAAAAACATTTTTATATTTAATACTTAAGTTATATTCACTACAAAAAGGATTTTGGGATCAGTTTTCACACATTTTCACAACTATTCCGGAAATTCTTGTTCAGAGTCGGGATGTTTTCTAATATTGTAAATGAATTGTGGATTACAGAGAATCACATATTTCTTGTAATGTCTGGCAGTAGTGAACAGCAGAAGCCCGGATTTGAAGGAAAGGGCTGAGAATACAGAGGCCGGGAAGTAACTGAAACGATTCATTTCGAATATATCTGTCAATCGATTAATCAAACAATTAGTGGTTTCGACACAAAATTAATTAAATTGACAACAAATCGATACTAACTTTGTTTTCTGGTTATAAATAAGGAGACGTAGACCCCGAAGGCCACCACAGAACTCAGCAAAACTATTAGACCCAATAGCTTGAGATTCTCGAGAGCATCTGGGTCATACCACTCATCAATCTTATTCTTCAGATACAAGTAGTTTAAATGAAATACACAAAATGAAAAGATTCCTGCAATTCAAACAATAGGGATAAACAAAAATTATAGAACAATAATCTTGGTAATAGGTCCATATTAATTGATTATTTATATGCAAACCTGTGACAAACCCCCAAACGGCTGCGTTATAGTTGTGGTAATAAAATAGAAATACAAAGAATATGGATATTCCAGAGAGGGTTCCAATCATTGATAAAATCAGTTTAAATATAACCGAACATCGATTACAACAAACGATATTCAAAGTACTCATTATTTTGTTTTAAGTCAAACTAAGTTTGATTAATAAAAAACAACACAAAATACTAAAGAGTTTTGTTTAAAAACAAGATTAAATTTACTCTCAAACGTAGTTTTAGTTGAAATTAATGTAAATTAGGAACAGTTGAGTGGATATCAGTTAACGTTTGCTCTCAAATACGCCTCTCTTTCATAAACTCAATAAAAGAGAGTCTATAATAAAAGCGATTCTTTGGACACATAATTGAAACACTTGACGAATGCATTTTGATTATCCCTGACAATTGTGAGCTCTTTCTAAACACTAGTTATTTTTTGTGGACCAAAATTGTTGTTAAATTGTTTGACAGTAAATGTTATGTTTTGATGACACGAGTTATTGATGTTTACACTCATATCACATAATAATAGCAAAAATGAAAAGAACTGTTTGTATATCACATAAAATGAGTCAATGATTTGAAAAACCAGAGACTCACTAATAGACTCAGAGATAGATTTTGATCTCTAAGGTTGAGCTCATCTGCAGCCCATCCCTTTCCAAAGACGTAATATGAGTTGCGGTTAATCACTTGTTATGAGATTGGAGTTGAGAGTATAGCCCAACCTTTTGCTGGTCTTCCTTTGAAATACAAGACCCGCACAACACAAATGTCGCTCACAATTTGGTTTACATAACATTCACCACAATATACAAGAGATGTGATGTTCCTCTCAAATAATCGATAAAATTGTGTGTCTTATCAGAAGTGAAGGACTGAAGAACTCCACCCATAGATACCATAGATCTCTGAGTGAGCACAACATCAAAGACTTAATAAATTGTTTTATTTTCTCGTTTGGGAATAACAGCGCTGTTTCTGTTGACTAACAGCTGTCGCACTACTGGTTCCACTTCTTCTGGAATTATCTCTTTTTTTTCAATAATCATTAGAAACATCTGTTATTCCATTGATTCCTATATTTTGTGAATTACTTTTCAATTGTAATCGTTTTGATCGAAACGAGTGATAACTCAGTTCTTAAAACAAAAGTTCAGTCAATGTTTTGATTTCAAAATTATACAAAAATTTCCATTTGATTGAAGAATATCTGAAGAAAATCAGTTCAAAGTCCTAATCAAAATGTGTGGGGGCTTTACCTGTACTAAAAATGCGTTGACAGCACTTAATATCCTTTATATCGTATGTATTCCCAAAGATTCCATCAAATGACTAATTTTATGGTCTCTACCAAAAGCTGGTGTCATTCATATTGATAGGAGTGGCTGCCTATGGACGGGCGGCTAATCAGGTCACTAATATCGCAATAGTCGGCGGTATTATTGCTTGCGGTGTATTCCTCTTTATCCTATCGTTGTTAGGTTTGGTGGGGGCCCGTAAACACCATCAGGTTCTTCTCTTTTTTGTAAGTATTTATATTTGAGATCTGATTAAATAAATAAATAAATTGTTATTTTGTTCAGTATATGGTAATCCTCTTCATTTTATTCGTCGTACAATTCAGTATTGCCTGTGCCTGTCTGGCATTCGGCACAGAACAACAAATAGAATTGGCCAAAAAGGGTTGGGAGAATGCACCCAAACAGACACAACAAAGTGCTCAGACATATTTCAATTGCTGTGGTTTTAACAAAACTGAGAAAACACTTAATATAACCGACTGTCCGAATGTGAGCCCATATTTCACTATTTTGTTTATATAATGTTTCAATAATCTGTTGATAATCTCAGGTCAAGTGTTGTACCATTTCTTCTACTGACTGTTCCAAAAATTGTGAATATTGTGAGCCTCAGATCAAGAAAGCCATCGCTAATGCGTTGGAGATTTCAGGTTTTATTTCTAACTAATTAAATAAACATGCCACATTTTATTTGATTATAATTATTCTAAAGGTTGGGTTGGAATGTTCTTTAGTTTTACCGAGGTATGTTCTCATCGATCATTTTATTATTATTATTGTCATTAATATTGAACTAACGAATGAATGAGTTCTTAATTAACTGAATGTTTATTCTGTTCTACAATTAGTTTATTGGTGTTTGGCTAACAGTCCGGTATAGAAACCAGAAAAATCCTCGAGCAGATCCGAGTGCTTTCCTCTGATAATTACACTAATTGTTTGATTTGATGTCTTTAAAGCTGTTCACTAACTGTTTGACAACAATTAAACCATTGTTTTCTGAATCACTTAATCCTCAAATAATTGATATGTTTTTCTCTATTAATCCCAAAATTTTCAAAATTTCTCTTTCGGTTTGATTTTTGTCACTTATTTTATTGCATTTAAGTATTTATTAATTAATTTATTTTTAAATTATTGGACGTATTATTTCAGTTAATAGCCGTTTGGTTGGCCTTTAAATTCCGCGGTTATCGAAACCCAGAACTCAATCCCTACCGATATTTCAAACCTTGAATTCTAGTCATAAGTTTATATGATTTATATATTTGTCAGTCATTTATGAGATTTTATTTATTGTCTAAATATTAATATTTTTATCATTTATTAAAACTATTAGTGATTTACTCTTAAGTTTGTGTCAAATGAATAAAGTTTGAAATCATTGATAAAAATTGTTTAATCATTTTCGGAATTTCACTCAAATCTGGACAAATAAGCTATAAATTCATTGAATTTGGAAATTTTTATTGCACTCATATCTCTCTAAATTTATTGACAATAAAGATATCCTGTTCAAATTGAGCAGGAAACTAAATTCCGGCTAAAAGCGAAATGTGTTATCATTAGGACATTATAGTGTCGTCGATGTGTTTGTTTGGTAACCAATAGTGACATAAATCATATGTTTCGCACATTTTTTGCGTTAAATGTTTTTTATTTTGTTTTGAAACACATTTCACTGATATTTATTGAAAAATGAGTACTAATTATATGCTCTCTTATGAAGACTTTGTGTCTTTGCATTCAAACCAATTGTTTGCTTCAGAAGTGCCACAAAAGTTTTGGCCATCACTTTATGAAAAGCTCTTTGAGTCGCGATTTGATGCCGACATTGACTTTAGAATTGAAAAAATTGTTTATTCAACTGAAGAGGAAACAAATGAACAACAAAATGGAGTTAATGGCCGACAAAATGATCAAAATAATGAAACAGAAGAGACTGATGAAATTGAGAGCAATGGTCAGCAGTCTTATCGTGTTGTCTGTATTAATGAGGACGGAATCAATATTGAGTCCAACAGAAGTGATGCCATTTATTTGATCGATCACATGATTACTTACAGAATCAATGAAATTCATCAAATTCTTATCAATACTAATGGTTTGATCCAAAGATTATGTGATTTATTTGGTCTGAACTGCGATTACGACATTCAAAATGATTTGATGGCAAAAGAAATTATGGCCCGAAATGTGGCCAAACAAATGTGGAAATGGAATAATAGCTATTCAATGGAGTCTTCAGATGTCGAAAATTCATTACCCGTTTGGTATATAATGGATGAATTCGGAAGTGCTGTTCAGCACTCATTTGAGCCCAACTTCAGATGTGTTCCCTTTTACTTCATTCCCCAACGAATTGCTTTTTCACTTTTATTTCCGGTCAAATCAATTGCTTTTGGCGAAGAAGTGACCCGTAATTACATCGAAGGCTCACTCAATGATGAATTCACTGAAAACAGTGACCTCTTATCGAAAGCTTTAATGATTCCGTGGATTCCAAGCGATTTGTCGGAAGTGGACTGCAATCAGGTCGAGCCCGACATTGCATTTATCAGAAGAGGAAGAATTGAAGAAAGTTTTGTTTCCGAATCAAAATCTTGTCCACAATTACCGAAAGATAGAAAAATAAAAGTTTATTCGGAATACAGTTATATTAATGAATATCTGACTCACGACTCGTTCCAAATAATTGAGTCAAAATCGGAAGCAGACATTCTTTGGTTGAGTTCTCATTTCAAAGAATTCAAAGAACTTTTGGGACAAAACCCAAATATATTCATAAATCAGTTTCCATTCGAACACATAATTACTGTCAAAGACTTATTTGCAATCGTTTGTCGGCGAAAAAACACCACTCATTCGGTAGATGAGATCACTTTAGATACGAGTCCTGAGTGGTTGGCCACCACTTATAACCTTCAGACAGAAATCGTCAAATTTGTATCTTATTTCCAAAGACGACAAAAACGGAATTTAGAGAACTACTGGATCTGTAAACCATGGAATTTGGCCCGAAGTCTGGACACTGTCATCACCGATGACTTGAATGCAATAATTAGACTCAGAAATACTGTTCCAAAAGTTGTTTGCAAATACATCAGTGAACCGGTGCTCTTCAGAAGAATAGACCTGAGTCCAGGTGATGGCCCAGACTTTGTTAAGTTTGATATTCGTTATATAGTTTTGTTGCGATCCGTCCGTCCCCTCAAACTCTATGTTTATAAATACTTTTGGTTACGATTTTCAAATAAACCCTTTTCTTTGGATAATTTCGATGATTACGAGAAACACTTCACTGTAATGAACTATAAGGTTGGACTCGAAGGAGAGCCCACACCTGACAACCAGAATGACAGTCAATTCAAACAAATGTTTTGCCATCAATTTATCGAAGCTTTCGACGAACAGCACAGACCTGACTATTGTTGGGCTGAAGTCGAGTCTAACATATATAAGACATTGAAGAATGCATTCGAATGTGCCGTTTCTAAGCCTCCACCCCTTGGCATTGGCCACAATCTTCAATCGAGAGCAGTATATGGCGTCGATATTATATTGAAGTGGACAACAAATCGAGAAACAGGAGCTAAAGCTATTCAACCTGTCATTTTGGAAATAAATTGGGCGCCGGACTGTGAGAGGGCCTGCCTTTATTATAACCATTTCTATAATGATATCTTTTCGATTCTATTTTTGGATAATTTTGAGGAAAAGGATAATAACGTTATTCTTTTGTGAAATTTTTTTTATTAAAAACTAATTTTATTTTAAAAGCGATTTTTCGGGACATTCGGTGTCAATATCTGAAAAAATTGGGAAATTCATTGTTAATTCTGTGCAGTTTTTATGTCTTTTAATCCTTTCCTCAATTAAAGGACAAATCAATTCAAAGAGAAGTTGTGATCCTTTGCGAGAAAAGTGTAATCCGTCGCAAAATAATTGTTCAGAATTTAATTGTTTAGAAAAATGTTGAAAAACATCGAGAAATTGGACTTCACTTCTTTGAGCCACACTTTCACAGGATTTGGCGTATTTTTGGACCATTTGATTACTCTTTTTGGGAAGAGGTCTACCGTTTTTTTTACAAAATTTGATGTGATTTTCGTGAAAATAATTTGGAGGAGACATCAAAACTATTTTCTCTTTTGTTATTCCAATTGATTCCAAATATTTAATAATTTTAACCAAATTGTCCTCAAATTCATTAATAGGAATGTGTTGTTTGGAGGGTGAGTCCACATCATTGGCATCGTTGGCACCGATTAGTATTGTAAGACACGATATGTCCGTATAGTTGTTCTCTTTGGGGAAAACCTTCGGAACAATTATTCGAAGCCAACGACTATTATAACCGGAAAATCCTCGGGTCGTGACATCACTTATTCTGATATAAGATAAATAAATAAATAAAAGTTTGAAATTCCAATCAAATGAAAACCTTTGGAACCGATCGGCCAAAAGGGAAGCCCAAAATCCTTTGGACGGATCAAAACCTCTCTGAAAGACAAAAATTATGATTTGTTTTAATAAAAATTATAAAAGACCTGGGTCAATGAGTCTCCGAAAAGAACAACCCTGGACCAATTCATTGAGTTTTGATCAATTTATAAAATTGTAATAGGTTACAATAAAAGTACGCCCTAACAGTACAGGGATTAGTGAGGTGTCTGCCACCTGTTGACAATTTTGAGCATGATTAAATCTGTAAGTTAACTTCAACTGAATTAATGTCAAAAAAATCAACTTAGATTCTAAACTTTTGTTTAGCCCTTGTGCCCTTGTGCTTGTACCCTTGCTCCACTTGCGAGAGTGCAAACTTCTTTCAAAGAGCTTTTGACAAGTTTTTAAAATAAATAAATTGTAATTTAAAACTGTTTATTGAATTTATCTTTAATTCTATTATCGTTTTCTACACAAATTTAAACCAATTTTTAAAATTAATTGAATTAACGAAAGGAAAGATTTGCCAAAAAATTGAATTAACTCTAAAACATAATTATGTAATGATTTCATTAGAAGGCGAATAACAAAAGGAAAGCCATCATAAGACAGAAGAGACCCATAGCCTCGGAGAGGGCGAACCCAAGAATGGCGTATGAGAACAACTGTTGTTTGAGGGATGGGTTTCGAGCGTAGCCAATGATTAGACTACCGAACACTGAACCAATACCCGCTCCACTACCGGCCACTCCGACTGTGGCAGCACCGGCACCAATGAATTTGGCGGCGCTATCGATATCGCGTTGAACTGCAGTCGAGTGAAGAGTTCTCAACAATTGTAACGCAATCACTGGCATCGGCTTATCGTTTGCGGTCAACGATTGACTCATTTGAGTGCCATTTGGATTAATAGCGCTCAGCACTGGTCGTACAGCTGCTGATCGGCTCAAAACCTGAATTAACAATTTTAACCTCAATGTTATTAATGCTTAAAATTAAATTTGAGTCATACCAGAGCTCGGGTTAAAGCATTTGGACACGAATTCAATGCAATGAATGCCATCTCTTCTGTTATTCACTTTTCGGTCTTAACTTTTGCTGAAAATCTGTTTTAAATAATATTAAAGATTAGACAAAATTAAGGACCGGCTCTCTATCTCTCTATATGTAAAAGCAATACTAAACACATATAATGGCCGACACTTTGCACAACCATTCATTCCAATGCCGGCCACTTATAATTCAATTTAAAACAAGGAATGCCTCAATTTTTCAATAAATTATGCGTTAAATGAATTCTCAAACATTTAATTAATAAAATATTTGCAAAAATTGGGTAAAATTTAAATAAATTGCGGACAAAATTAAATTAAAATAAAATAGTACTCACATTAATGAGTTGTTACCCGATTGGAGTGGATGTCTGTCTGAGCGCATGTCTGCTATATATCCTTCACTAAAGAGAAGGTCACTTTCATTAGTCATAAACGATGTTTATTTATTTGTTCCCCTTTTTTACAATTGTCTTCACATAAAATACTCAATAAATGAATGCTTTTCTCTCTTTTATTTGGACGTATTTACTGACAAAATAAAAATATTAGTGTTTATCACCAAAATGTTTGAGCTCTGAGTCTGAGACCACTTTTACAGAATTACTCTATGGTTCACATCAATGACCTTATCGTAAGTCATTGGTTAGGAAACACTCGATTCTATTAAAATTGAACCAGGGTTAGATCGATTGCCTAACAAAATTTAAACTTTAATCGACTCTTTTGCCTCAATGATTGATTCTTTGAAATTCTTACTCACAATTATTTATTTGTTCATTGATTAGTCTTTGAATTATATATTGTCCTTGATATAACTTTTAGGAGAAAAAGAATAAACTTCAAGAATAATCAAATTATTTGATTCTACTTTATTTTTTCGTTTAACAGGGTGATTAATATAAATTGAACTATCCTATTTCAATAATATAAACAAGATTTGATGTCTTATTCATTCAATATTATCTCTCTTTTCCTTAATTAATGATTAATTCATTTATACAGAAGTTCAGGTTTTCAATAATAGTATTGAAAAATAAACTTGCATTCAATTTATCATTTGTTTGACAAAATTCATTGGAATTATTGATTTTTTGAAATTAGTTATCGAGGAAAGTTTGTTCATTTACTTTACTTCTATTGAATTTGTTTTAAGGAAATGTCATTAAATTATGAAAAATAATAATAGTTTTCTATTTTTCTTCAAAATATTTAAGTGAAAAGATTTTCCTCATTTGAGGATAACTTCTCTATAATTGATTTTATAGCAAATTAATGCAATAATTCAATTGTGATTTAAATGTAATTAAATTGTAATAACAGAACAGATCCACAGAATATGAATAACAGAATTTGAGTGTATTATCTATTTTTGAGTATTGATATAAATGTTATACAAGTTTTAAACCAATCATTTGAGACATTTATTGCGCAATAGCTGTGAATATGACAGCGATTGGCGAAAATGGCTTTTAATTGATTACCAAATAATCCGATTATTAATCGATAATTAATTATCTCAATTGATATTAATAGTGAATTGATGGCCAAAAAATGGCTGTATTTCTGGTGAATACCTGCAAATTTAATAGCTGTGGCCTCACTTTTCCCACTTTGACTGAACTCATCCGACACATTGAGGAAACCCATTTAGGTCTGACATCAGGTATTTCGTATAAATCGATAAATTGATTGTTTATTTTTAGACTTTGATCCGCGCGCTATTGAAGAACATGAATTACAACAGCCCTCATGTCTTCCAATCAGTTATATTCTCAGGTTTTTAATCATTTTATTCATATTTTGCTTAAATTTTGCTAAAGTTTTCCAAAAAAAACAGAGTATTTTCGGACAATAGCCGTAAAGAATCACTGAATGGAAGCCATAATCAATTGCGTAAAGGGATTCGATCGCATTCGCCGGCGCTTTCTCTCTGCAGTACTCCACCAACCGGTCGGACGTTCCCTTTTCTGTCCTTTTTATTCATTCATAGATTTTTTCATAGGCAGTGAAATGGACGACGAGGACAACCGATCGGTTTCAGGTGAAAGTAGTATCGATTCCTGGGTTAACAATAATGTGGACAACGATACAGCGAATGCTATCTTAAAGTCAGTTATTCCTGTCCTCTGTTTTTGTTAATTATTTGGTTGACAGCAGAATAATGAGTCCTCAGTCCAGCGCTAACTCAAAAGTGGATGAGACGGACAGACCATACGTTTGCACA
>JAQFZI010001183.1:0-10907 GCA_034695605.1 Eupelops occultus
CACAAGAGTGCCTTAAGTGCTTGTATTGTCAGTGAACTGGAAAACAGCAAACTCTACACTTGGCTCAGACGCGAACTCTTCGACAATTGTTCCAAACTGGACTCAAATCGATCTCAATCTCGAAGACACGTCAACACAGCTCTCACTCTTTAGCCGTTTATCAGAGATTGTATTTCTCTCAAAATTATATTTCAATTTATTTTTAAGAAAACTGATAACAAATATATAGTATTTAATATATAATATATTTTCAAATATTCAATACTTTAAACAAAATAAGATTTTGTATTAAAACCGAAAAAATAATCTGATTATCAAATCCTAAGTAAAAAATTAAATACTTTTCACATAAATTGCTTTAATTCAACCAATTAAAGAAATTTTCTCGATTAAGTAATAGATTGTCCTTGCTTATTAGAATAATAAGAGTTGTTAAGCAGCTAATTTAGGTTTAAGAGGCAAACCCAGGTTAATAAGTTGAGAACCTGGACTAACTTTAATCGTTTTATTGCTTTGATGACTAAACCGTTAGTTTTTTAAACAAATTAAAAAACTTGAAAACCCTTTTGAAAGATAAGCAAAAACTGGATCCATTTGACAATAGAGTCAACCAATGGTTAGTTTTTTAATAATTGTTAAATAACTCATCAAATATAATGTATCCTCAAAAGTGTGAGGAAAGGTATAACTTATACTGTATAAGAGAAAGGTGAGTTACACACTTGAGGAAAGACTAGAATATGAATGGAAACGTTGTGTATGAATAGTAGTGGTATTGAGAAAATTGGTGTTTCTTTGAGAGTTCATTCGTGTTATGCATTGTATGAATGAGTGAACGAGTGTTTTGTTATGCGACCAGAAATTGGAGTGAATGTGAATTCAAGTGAAGCACAGGTTTGCAAACGTTGCAGTCCTTACCAACAGATCATGTCTTTCAATCATCTCAATAATTATTTTCATCTAATTTTTTAATCATTTAATTCATTGATTATTAAGATATTCATTAAATTTGTTCACAAAATGACGAATTGTTTATGAGATTAGTGTTTGTTTTGTCGACATTCAAATCATTTCATTGTTTGCATATATTTCTACAAAAATATCAACAAAAACATTAGTTTTGCTCTTCATTTGTCCTCTTTTTCTACAATCAAATCAATTTCATATTATCACCAAATCTGATGAAATAACAAATTTAAAAGTTATTTAATCATTTTTATCTCATTTTTTGTCGATATAAACATATTTATTATTAAATCAATCGGTTGTCAAATATGAGTGAATTTCAATGGTTTGCTTTGTTTTCATTATTTTCATTACACAATAAATAATTGTCTTTTGTTTTGTTATTTTCGCGATTTTCACATTTGTTTCACTAATTATAGGATGTATTCATTAGTCGATTCTTCGCGAGTCTCAACATTTCTTATATCAATGTTACTCATCGTTTACGGCAGCTTTCGGTAAACAATGACCTGACCTGACCTCATCCCAACCCATCCATCATTAGATAATCTTTTATTTATTTGTCTTTTTCTTCAACAGATCATTGAATATGGAAGAAGAGGCCAAACAAAAAGAAAAAGACACTGGAATTCAAAACACTGAAAACAGTTTAGTATTTCTTTTATTAATATATTTAGTTTTAATTCAATTGTAGACTATTTTCAGAGAATTTTTTTATTAAATCTTGATTTTAATTAATTAGCTTTTTTTTAAAAAAAATTATATAAACCTTTGTTTTCATTGTTTTTTATGAAATTAGTTTAAGATTTGATTAATTTATTATCATTTTTGGCCAAAGTTTATATAAAAATATAAACTTAAATAGATTTGAAAGATATATAATAGACATAAATGTAATAATTAACCCTTTTTTCAGATGTCCAGACCTTAGACACAATGCAGGCATTATGTTTGCCTTTGGGGGCCTCCATATCGCTTCTGATTATGTTTTTCTTCTTCGATTCAATGCAAATGTTGTTCGCCATTTGCACCGCCAGTGAGTACTTTGGCTAAACTCGAATATCAATTATCACTTATTTGATTTTTAAATTGTGTTACAGTTATCGCAGCCATCGCTCTGGCATTTTTGTTGCTTCCGATGTGTCAATACATTCTTAGGCCGTGTACTGACAAAAAGAAGTTAGTTCTTAATCTATTAATTGATTTCGAGTTTCACTCAATTAATTAATTATTCAGAATATCGTTTGGATTTTGCGGTCGTTTTACAGTCGCAGAATTGGTCTCTTTTTCTTTAAGTGTGACAATAGTTTGTATTTGGATTCTCACCGGACACTGGCTTTTGATGGATGCTATGGGAATGGGTCTATGCGTTGCGTTCATAGCCTTTGTCCGACTGCCAAGTCTTAAAGTCTCGACTTTACTTTTGACGGGTCTACTTATTTATGACGTGTTTTGGGTCTTCTTCTCTTCATATATCTTCAGTTCAAATGTGATGGTCAGTCATATCAATATCTAATAACAAACCAAACTTAGTCTCTTTAAATGTTAGGTACGGGTGGCCACCAAAACAGCTGACAATCCGGTTGGAATCGTTGCCAAACGACTTCATCTGAATGGTGTGAGAGAACCTCCAAAGTTATCGCTTCCGGGAAAATTAATTTTTCCGAGTATGCAAAACAGTGGACACTTCTCTATGTTAGGATTGGGTGATATCGTAAGACTAAATATAATTGACTTAATTTTGTTGACATTAATATTAATTTTGTTGACATTCAGGTAATGCCGGGACTTCTCTTATGTTTTGTACTCAGATATGACGCATACAAAAGAGCACAATTGAATTCGGTTGAAGCGGGGGTTCCGCCGCCCAATCACTTTAATAAAATAACATATTTTCATTGCTCACTCGTTGGATATTTTTTTGGTATTTACACAAAAATCAGTTAATTTATGACTAATTTTAAACAATTGAACGACAGGTTTATTGACAGCTACGGTCTCGAGTGAAGTGTTTAAGGCTGCCCAACCGGCGCTCCTTTATTTAGTTCCATTTACTTTACTTCCACTTTTAACAATGGCTTACATAAAGGTAAGTCTTGAATTCAATTTCACTTAAGAAGTGACTCAATTGATTTGACATTAGGGCGATCTTAGACGTATGTGGTCGGAGCCGTTCATAACTGCAAATCTGCCCAAACATTTGGAAGTATGATATATAAAGAAAATCTATTTACAAACGAATCTCTCATTAATTGTAAATATGATCACAAATCATGTCATTTATCATCAAATGTAAGTCATTTTTAAAGGAAAACAATCTATTATTTAAAAGAATAATTTTTGTGAAAGTGTTGGCAGAACTGCACAAAACTTGTCATTTAAATCGTTGTAAATAATTGCTATAAATATATATAATTGTATTTTAATTATAAAAAAGGAAAATATTATTAGAATTAATACTCTTTTTTCAGATTTAGGTTCGAACCAAATATTATATTTAAAAATCATTTATTTGATATACAATTGAAACTTATATTTGTTTTATAACTTCTCATAGATTTTTATTTCATTATATATTAGTTTCGATTGAATTGTGATTAAGTAAATGACGAATAATTATTATTATTAGAAAGTTTACAAATATTTGTAAATACATTCACTCCTTATATACCAATACTGTAAACAAATTGTATTTTTAATTTATGAATATTATTATTATTACAAACAAATCAATTTTGAGTCACTTTCTGTTAAAGTTTTTCTTCAGAAAAAAAACACTTTATTTACAATTTTTAGACGAGTTTTTCGTCTTTAAAGCAATTTATGTTTTATTTGACTCTTTCTTATAATTTGACAATAAATTGATAATTAATTAGAAAACTTCTTCGAATCTATTAATTAATTTGGATTCCAATGGAATAACTTTAAGAATAGAAGTGATAACAAAATTCTAATCTATATAACTATATAAAGACTAAGTATAGTTTAAACGTTGGTTAACGTCATTCACAGTTAACTTAAGGTTATTCAATAAATAGATAAATCAATTTTTATTATAATATTGGGTAAACTATGAGGTAATAAGCATTAAATTAATAAAAATGTAGCAAGCATATAAGATTATGGGTGTATTTTATTATAGGAATATATCATTATAAGTGAGTTATAACGACATCTAAACTTACCTTTATTTGAATGATTGTATTGAATGTCATAACTTAAGAGATATGTCGTTATGTCTTACTTATAGGTAAATAAAAAAGGACCTGAAATAGTCAAAAAGCATCATATTTTCATGTCAGTCAAAAGACATCTTTGATTAGCCTGGATTCTCCTATGTATTCACCTAGGTATAGCTTTCAGATTAAATTATCCTTAAATGAAATTTTTAAAAAAAATTCTATTAAAATTCTCTAAATGAACAAGTCAATTAAGTAGGAATGAGGACAGAAAAATTTCTTTTTAAGATTCTTGATCCTTAAAAGGTTTGTAAATAATTTGAAGCATGCTAATTTTAATTTGATAATTTAAAAAAGTTCTAATTTTTGAAATTCTCAACTTTTTCGACAAAAAAACTCAACACTTTGTCAATCAATAAGAGTTGTCAGCAATTATTGCTTATTATAGGTATGGGCTATAAAAGAGGAAAACATAATTAAAATATGGAAAATAATTTGTGAAATAAGTTGATAGCAATAGATATTAATATTTAATTCACGCATTGAATCAATAAATTATTTTTAAATTACAGAAACTTTTGGTTATTTTCAATGAATAGGAATAACAGTTTATTTGATAAAATGGAATGCATTTCAATCTTTCTTTCGTTCAATAGTTTTGTTAGAAACAAAAAATTAGGAAAAAGTTTCAAATAACAGAATAAATGATTGAAAAGATTTGATTGATTTCTGACAAAAAGTCATTCAATTATTAAAAACTCATTCTTTTGAGAAAAAAAATATACAAAAACCAAACCGAACGCCAACTCAAGACTTTCTAAACCTCAAAAGTAATGAAAGACTTTAATAATGGCCTCAAAGCCATAAATTGTGGCATTTGTGCGAATTTCAACCAAATGGGCGTTTTGTGAACCAATTGATAGACAACTGTCCACATGACTCGCAATTTCACTCAAATTACACTAAAATTATATTAAATTTGATTAAAAGTAGTCTTCAAAAGAATGGCATTCGTTTCGATTTAAATTATGGTTTAAATAATTTTGTTTTGCATTAGTTTTCGATAATACCAGCGATTAAATAGTTTATAATGACTTAAAGTTTCAAAAAAATTAAATATTTGTTTGTTTTCAACATTAAACTAAACATTTAATATATAGATCTGAACATAATATTAATTATTTGTTGGCATATAATTTCTGCTCAAATTCTTATTGATTTAAACGGCTTTCCTATTAATCATCTCCTTGTGTACCCCTCACTATTCCTCTATTTCGTTGCTATAAATTACAACAAAAATTAGTAAATTGATTAACAAAAGGAATGGTGTCTCAAACCTCATCCAATTCACGTTTTGTCTTCTCCTCTAAATCGCGGATGTCTTGCATTGTGAGGCCGTGCCATCGATCGATCCAACAGAAGACTTGTCGGTGAAAATTCAAAAATATACGCCTTTCGGTCTAAATATTCATTCATTTAATTGAGATATAAATTTATTTTAGTTATGAACAGACTTTTTGGATGAATGACTCGACTTTATTCTGGAATCCAAACCATTTAAACTCAACGGTGACTAACTTGTAGGCGCACATCACCGGTTCCACTGATTCCTAAACAGAGATTTATTATTAAGAAACCTTTTCCATTGATTTACAGGAACAGACCATCCATTTTCCAGAGAGGGGCCCCCTTCCAGTCTTTTGAGATTTCATTTTTGTGGGGTCTTCTGTCTGTTTGTAATCCTTTAATATAAACGTTCGTTAAATCAAACGTCAAAACAAACGACAAAACAAACGACGAAATAAAAGACAAAACGAAACAAAAAAAGGGATTAAAAGGGGGTATGAAATGAGCCATACTTTGGTCAATACGTTATCGTTTGCGATATCAATGTATACGACTTCTCGTTGTTTCAATTTTTCGGGACTCAATTCGTGTGCATTTTCTTGGATTCCTCTGTCGGGTGAGTGCATTGTCTCAATTGTGATATGAAAATTGTTTTTCATGTAATCGGGATTCTGAGGACAACATAACTCTTTGCTTAATATATCAGTAAATCAGTAAAATTAGTGGTCACTTACGGTGATAACAGTTTTACAGTAGGGATAGGCATTCCAGGCCTCTTCATGAATCTCAAGCGAACCCTTTGGTGCCAGAAATTTGACAAAAGCCGGAACTTTACTAATTATACATTCAATTGAAAACAAATCAATTAAATTAAATATTTCTTTAAATAACAAAACGAGGAAAAAGTGAATATATTTTCAGACAATTCAGAGATTTATATATTAATAGGAAAATAGTCAACAAATATAAGCATTTTGTGAGTCATTGCGAGTGAGGGTCAGAGTTAACAGACTGAGTGAGGTCTATGTGAGGTGTGACACAGTAAACGAGTGGTCTTACCTTGCCAAATGATATATTTTGTACGTATACTGTCCTTTCGAGAATTTGCCCCCTAGTAATGGGTAATTATCAAATGGCTCATTTTTAACCACTTCGACCCCTTCCCCACCTCCCGTCTCATTTTTGGAGGCTTCTGCCACAGAAAATAATTGTCCGATTTGGTACTAGCAATAAAACAATATTATTAAAAATCAATGAAACAATGGATGGAATAAAAGACTTACCTCTTCTACAGTTAAGGGAAGTATTACTCGACTGATAGCAGAATGAAAACGAAATTATTAATCAGTATTTGAATGAACGCCGGTTTCAATATTTAATCTCAATATTAATTAATTAATTAATTAAAACAAAATTAAAACAATACTCACTATTCTTTAATTAACATCTTTTCTAATAAATAATTGTTTAATGATTTAAATTAATTTAAAAATGAAGAGAACATAAAAATATATGATTTAATGTTAATTAATTGAAGCGTTTATTTGATGATAAACTCCTAATAAATGTATTGCTGTCTATAGTTATGAAGACTGTAATAAAAGCCGTGAGATTTCGTTGTTGTGTTGGACTCGAGTCGAGAACACAATTGGACTCCAATCAAAAGTAGACCAAAACTATTGTTTAGTAATGTTTTAAGGAAATGATAGACAATTCTCAACACTCTTACAGTCAGTCCTCACAACAGTCCTACAACTGGTATAAAATGATTGCATAAAACGACCGCATGATCGCAATGACTCCACTTCTCTCTAGTGCTGTGCAATGCTCGAGCACTGCCTCTCCAACCATTCATAATCAAGCAATACTTATTGGAGGTGTGCCTAATTTATACATGATCTATGATGTAATAATAAAAGCCAATTAATCTAGCAATTCCAATTAATTTTAAGAAAGAGTAATTCTATCCTCATTTGTTTCCTACTTTCCTAAAAATACAAATCAATTTTGAAATTTGGTTTTTTCACATCTTTTCAAATTATAAATTATGAGAAATATTTTCAATAAAGCTGTTTGTGCAGAATCATCCTTATAAGGAGATTTATATTTTACACTTGGAAAATATAATATTTCATTGAAAACAAGTTGACCAAGTGCAATTTGTATTACCAATTGATTTTCCAATTAAATAGAGATATGAAACTCTTTGCAGTGAAAGTCGATGTCATGTTTAACACTTTATCGATAGCATTACAGCGAAGCTATTATATGAGGCGCATGACCAAGACACTATTCCACACTTTGTCACACTATTCGAAATAGGGTTTCCATTGATTATGTGACAAATACATCTAATAAACTAATTTAATAGCCTTAATTGATTTCTTACACGTTGACAAATACTTGTTAATCTCATTTATTAATTTAATGTTAGTTAATCTAGTACGAATATACCATATAGAGAAGGAAAACAAAGTTTAATTTCTAATAATAGCAAATATTGAGCAAAAGAATTTCAATTAACATTAATTGGTATCGGAAAAATGTGTGAATACTAAATGATCAAGGATGCAAGTATGAAACAATGTGAAAATGAACATACTTTTAAAATGAGTTGGGCTTTCCTCAAAAACTTAGTTTAAAATTAAAGGAAGAAAATTCGAATTTTCTGAAAAAGAATTATATGAAAATATTTTAAGAAATACTCATATCATTAATAAAAGTAATTCACAACTTTATAATTAGTATCCATTTTATACCAAAAGATTAAAAATGAAATTTAAAACAAACTTTTTCTAAAATGACTCAGATTTTAAAAATTTAGGAAAAGTTTAAGTTTTTAACGAATACTATTCAGTTGAGCAGTCATTTGAAATTATCAATGCAAATATTCTTTGATTTAAAACAAGATAAAGTAATAACAGTTAAATAATTTGAGTTTTGAAAAGAAATTTTAAAATATTTCAAAATTTCGAAAAAATATTCTCAGTTTAAAAAAATTTGAGAAAGAGATATAAATAATTATATCTAACAATTACAGAACAGGATGTAAAATATTTCCAAATACTTCACTTTTTGAACTAGATGAATTTCACATAAAACAATTAGTCAAGAAATGAATTTGATAAAATACTCTTGTTGTATTTTGAATTCCCCTCAAAGTTCATCCAAAACTTGCGTTAAATTAAATAATATTTTGTGGAAAATTCAATTCAAAACTTAAGTAAATATTAATTTTGAGGGCTTTTAAATAAATACGTTATTTATTATGACTTAAAATGTGATTCTTTGCAATTTGTTTACAAATTGCAACATTTTTTTTATTAAGTTGAATGATCTTGATTCATAGTTATTTTGTATTTCAGTCAATTATTTTTAAAATTTTAACCTTTAATTAAAAGTCTATTTATTTGACATTTAGTTATGAATCGGTTATTCAATAGATTTTTTAGTTTTAATCGAAACAGTCTTTCGGCAAAACTTTTGAGCTCTGATTGCATTCAAATCAATACAAAACTTAATTTTAATAGAAATTATTGTTTTCAAAGAATTAGATTAAATCAGATTATTTTTAACGATTGTCTCCATTCAAAAGGACTTTTGACAATAAACCGAATCACTTCTTATTGTCAACCAATCAAATGGTATTCAAATGGAAAAACTGATCAAAAAGTTAAGCCCAAAAGGGATTTGACTTCAATCGAAAGTGATTTTCAATCATTGAAATCAAAGAAACGTTTGCTCAGAAAGAAACCAATTGTCGAGAAAAGTGAAGAGCATTTACCAGTTTTCGCTTTCAGTACCGCCGATGAATACCAAATTGAAGAATTGTCGGAAGCGCTTAAAAATCAAGGATTGTATGAATTGATGCCTTTCACCGAAGACGTCGAAGATATCCTTCATTTGACGGCCAAATATCAAATCAATGACATTAAACGACAATTCTTTGTATTCAGGTATTTATTATTAATTTTCAAAATATGGTTTAAATTAAAGTGTAATCAATATATTTGTTTCAGAGAGGGTTCAATCGTCTGTTGGAATATGCCTTTCGTTGAAGTCATTATTAAATTGCCTTTAATTCAAATATTTTAGTTTTGATTCAAATATTTGTCTCCCAATTAGTGCGAAGCTATACTTAAATTCTTGCGACCCTTTGAACACAATTCTTATGATCAGAACATTGTTGATGAAGAACAGGAACAAATGAACTTCGAGTTTGTTAAGTAAGTCTTATATTTGTATTCTTTTTGTTTTAATTTTAATCATTTAATTATTTAAATGTTTAGCTCTAAGTCTAAACTTCAAAGGGGTTTAATTTGTTTGAATCTTAATAAAGAAGATAATGAAACAGATTTAGAGAAATATGCCTTTTCTAATGCCATCGCACTCTCCGGTCAGTCATTGGTTTTAAATTAATTTAACTAAACTTTTTGTTCGATTTGTTTAATTGATTGTCAGTCAAGTTATCGATTTGGGAGTCGAGTCTCGACCGTTATATCCATAGCATTGAATTTGTTAGTCAGGTATTCAGTAATTAATTCAATTATCTCTTTAATGGTCACTGAGTTCTATATCTGTGTGAATAGGATATGAAAGATGGCCACAAAATACGGTTAACTCGTGATCAAGTCTTCAGAAAGACAGGAGAACTGTTCGACCTGAAACACCACATAAACTTGAGTTCTGATCTCTTGGATACGCCTGACTTCTATTGGGACCGACAAGAACTGGAAAAACTATTCTCCGATACCATATATTTCTTGAATATCAGAAAACGTACGAATGTTATGAATGAAAAACTTAATCATTGCATAGAATTAATGGAATTACTGTCGAGTCATTTGAATGACATACACCACGTAAGACTTGAATGGATGATAATTATCCTCATTATGGTTGAGGTCAGAAACAGTTTAATATTTATTTTGAAATCAAAATAATTTAATTTTCTGTTAATCTTTAGGTTTTGTTTGAAGTCATACATTACGCGGAACGACTCTTTTAATTTAGTTTTTCTTAAAATATTTAATAATTTTTACTTTTTATATAATTTTTCAATCGATGAAAATTGGGTCAAAAAATTGATAAATTTTTGGTTTTGTGTTATCCAAGGAATAGTTCTGACAACTACTCCCAAAGAATGGAATTCTATTAAAAAATGACAATAAAATTTGATTTAATTACCCTTTTTGCTAGCTTAGAACGCGGCGCGTTATAAATGAAAATTGGACCTGTCCCCGATAACATTGCGTAACTATGTCATTATAACTAAAATATAACGAGAGGGGTTCGCGTTATATCTCAAAGGGGGGAAAGAACTCGTTATAAATAAGGTTCACGTTATAAATAAGACCGGTCTTTAAGAGCTATATTTTCCGCTATAAAACGCATTTTTAATGTAAATAATAAACA
>JAQFZI010001184.1:0-10904 GCA_034695605.1 Eupelops occultus
CATAATTTAGTTGTTATTCAACTAAACAACTGTCAATTTTAGTATTAATAGAGGGAAGGCATGAATATGATTGGGGCATGGCCACATGGAATGCCTATAAACCCGAAATATATCTACCGTTTAATTGGTTTACGCCTTGACACTTTTTGGAAACAATAGTAACTATTGAATAGTTATAGAGCACAACTTCTCTACTTTTGTATCAAGGTGCGCAAAGAACAATTGGGAGGACTGACAACAGAGTTCATTTCAATATGTCTAAAGAGATCTGGACAGATTTGCCAAAACTTATTAATGACAATTAGTAAATAATTTATAACAAGATTGAAGTCAAACTGAGATTATAATGTATTAAAGTTTTACTGAGATTGTAGTGCACTCTATTGTCTATTAATTTCACTAATCATAAGATAATTCAGAATTAATAAATTGTAATAACCCCATAACTCAAGGGAAGGAGCACCCGGTCTATAAAAGCCTTCGATAATACTTATTTTGTATTAATATTTTAAATACAATCCAGAACTACCTTTAATCTTAATAACAATGAAACAAATGTTTATATATTTAATTCCTTAATGTTTGTAAATGTCCTAGATTATTGTATTTCCTTTCATTTCTATTTGTTTTTAATCGTGTAATTTATGAGTCATTAAAACAATACTTACAATACTTATACCAATTCTGTTCAAAAACTATTACTGTTCCCAATCCATTAACCCGCTATCCATTAGCCCGTTAAGACCCTAAAACGCCAGATAGCAATGCATTCAAATAACTTGAGTTTTTTTTGTGAGAGCAATGCTTGTGAGAGCAAAACTAGTTATTTGTTTACCCACTTGGGGTCAGTCTTTTAAACGGGTTAATAGATAGCGTTTAAATGGATTGGGAACAGTATATAAATAATAATTTGTTACAAGTGTTCAAAGGAAATACACCAAGTTAAGATTGTTTTATCAGGTTATCAGGCATGCACAAATTACCTTAGGGGGGGGGGGGGGTAAATCCGGAAAAACCCTAAATTTCAAAATTTAGAAGGGATATTTTTAATTTATGAATAAATTATGAAAAATGGGGGGTTTGGAAATTCCCTCCTTGTGCATATACAATGATTAATTTATGATCAAGTTACTTTAAAAATAATTTTCGTATACTTTTATCAAATTTCATGGAAATACGTATTAAAAGATTTTTGTTATAAACTTGTTTTCAAAATATAAGATAAAAATAATGAAATCAAAATATCAATCATTTTATTCAACAAATGATTAACACATTTGTTGGACAATACATCACATATTTGTGACATAACGTAACAAACAGTGTATGTAATCTATGAATGATTTTTTTCATTGATTGAAAAATTGATTTCCGTTTCCGTTTAGTCTATTCATAAGCTTTTCATTTAACTGTCAATTGATTTGAAGACTTGTCTTTTGAAAATGCCATCAATTGCTTCAAAATCATATAAAGCCGGAGATGTTATTCATTGCTGTGAACCACTCTTTGTTTGTGTCAAAGAAGAGTTCAAAGGAAAGCATTGCGACAATTGTCTTATGAAAAGCGATTATCTGAAGAAATGCTCGAAATGTCTAAAAATGTATTATTGCGACAAAAGTTGTCAAACAATTGATTGGAAATACCATAAGAAAGAGTGCAAAATATACGCCAACTTTGCGATGAATTTAAGGCCAGTAATAGAGAGAGTATTACTTCGGATATGGCTCTGCCTTAAGTCTGATCCAAAGTTTGCCACCAAAAGACACAAATTGATCGATGGATCTGACATTTGTCTGAATGATATAAAAGCGGATGAAAAGCATTTGAATTATTTGCTTAAAACAAATTTCGCCGAAAGAATAGGTTTTGCTCTGATATGCGGTCACTTCAGGGAATATGGCCTTCAATTCGATGGCAAAGAACTTCTTCATTGGTACGCAAAGGTTGGAATGCCATTCATTTACCCAATAAAATACTACTCCAATGATCCGCTCCTCTTATTTCATTCGGTACATAATCCGATCGCTTACGGCCTATACATCCAAATATCATCTGTGAGTCACTCATGTCTTCCAAACACTGGACTCGTTATAAATGGTATTTAAATATGGTTTGAATTTTAAACTAATTTTTTGAACTAAAGGTACTTCACTTGAAATAAGAGCCATGAAATCGATTAGTCCGGGAACTGAGTTGACCGCAGCGTTGGTCGCATTATTACAGAATAGGTCTGAGCGACAAAAGGACTTACGAAGAAAATTACTCAAAGAATGTGAATGCGATATATGTCGGCTTCATTTGAAAAACGATTTCAATTATAAACGATTTGATACTCTTTTCAATCGTCATTTGAAATATTGGATAGAAATGGTTAACCCTTTTGTCTGCTTTTTGTTCTTAGACAAATATTTGATGGACCAGGAGCTCATCGATGGTTTGCACCAAATCTATGGCGAATATAATCCCTATTCGAGTGAATTGATTGCATTGTCTTTTGTTTATTTCGCACTCTATTCAAAACGGTATGAGCGCTCTGTCTTTAAAATTTGGGACGAGAAGGTATTCCGAACAGTGGCTATCACTCATGGATTAGCTCATCCCTTATCTAAGTTGTTAACAGAAGTTAGTTTCCAAAGAATTATAAATTCATTGGATTTGTTTTTCATTTAATTAAAAATTCAAATTCAATGAAAACATTTTTATTATAATTAAAACATAATTTCAAAAGTTATCGCAAATCTGATAATTATTTGATTATATTTGGAAAATATTTTTATTAATTAATCTGATTTTGTTTTTCAGTTTCTTTTTAATCAAAACTAATCAATCATTTGTTTTAAATTTTGATAACCTTTTGAAGAAATATTGTTTTTTTTAATTCTTTGTATTTTTATTTTAATAATTATTTGAATGAAAGTTAAATAAAATTTATTCTTTAAATCAGAAAATCTTACTTAAAGTTAGATTAAATCACTCGTCGCGACCACAATAACCGGGTAACTGATCCAAACTTCGATGACATTCCTGTGAACAGCACTGGTTGTCAGACCAACACTTTGAACGAGTTGTTAAACATTTGTTTAAATTCTGTATTTCGTTTGACTTCAGATCAACTGAACTTTTGACCATATTTTTGAACGCCTTCTCATTTTCCAAGTTATTTATCGCCGAATCAATTTCGAGAGCCATTGGTTGGACAACAGAACTAAAACCGAGAGGAACCACATATTCGGATGAATTGCTCTCTGCTTTGATTATGAAAACCAACGCAAAAATACAATGAATTGAAGGAATAAATCTTTTCAATTAAAACAAATAAAACAATAAAATTTGTATTAATTTTAAAAAATAAATTAAAAATTTTTTACTCACATTGAAGTGGATGTCATCTTTGTCTTCACTAAACTTCAAAAATCAAATAGAGGTTTAATGGTTAAAATTTTCCAGTATTTAACTCAAGGCTGTCATCAGAGAGGAGATGACATCTAATGTATTGAAAAATTTCAAATAGAAATTAATTATAAGATATTTTGAGAGTTAAGTAACTTTAATGATAAAAATTTCAGTATTTTTTTTCAATTTCTATCCAAATATGTATTGAATGTCATTTTAAACCAGTTTTGTCATTGTTTTGATGATCTTTCATTTGGACTACACCTTAGTTTTGCCACAATCTCGACATTAATTGCTTTTTTAGATATTTTTGGTGAATACTTTTGAAAGCTTTGAAAGATGATCAAGGTAGAATTTAATTAAAAAGTAATGTATAAGCATTTTGAAGGTGTTTAAT
The DNA here is from genome assembly GCA_034695605.1 of Eupelops occultus. NCBI lineage: Eukaryota > Metazoa > Arthropoda > Arachnida > Sarcoptiformes > Phenopelopidae > Eupelops > Eupelops occultus. The sequence continues at coordinate 3,791 of JAQFZI010001184.1, forward strand.
TTACTTCAATTATATTCTCATATTATCAAGGACAAAACATTTCAATCTATTATTTTTCGATTCTCCTTGAAAAACATCAAAATATAAAATTTTTAGAGAGAGAGAGAGAGTAATTCTTAAAATTCCAAGAGTTTTTTGACATTTAATAAATAAGATGTGAAAACAAGACATTCAACTATTTATTAATTTAATGTTTGTCTATATTTCAAGTGAATTATGAAATTATTTTTAGAGATATAATCAGTTATTTATTGCACAAAACTTTTTATTTAAAAGCGGTTTGAATGCAATCCAAGGACTGGAGCTCTGGATCTATAGTTAATAATAGTAATTGTTAAGTAAATCACAAGTTGCCAAGTTTCTATTGTCATTTGAAATTTAATTAAATGATAAATAGAAGAACTAAATCAAATTCGTTTATTAAATGATTACTTTATTTCTATTTCATGTCTTTCCCCTAAATTTCTTTGAATAAAATGTAATTCTTTTAATCAATTTCCTGGAGTTTAGTAAAGAATTTCTTTTAATGTTTACTTTACTTATATTTAATGAGAAAATAGATAAACCAATAAATAGATCAAATTAATTGATTGCCAAGGTCTTTGTATTTACATTATTTTGTAAAAATATAGCTTGAAAGTTTTTTCAATTGATCTTGGTTCAAGTTCCCAAGAATTAAAAACATTGACCTTCGATTCATTAATTTTACTGAATGCCTTCACCTTGTATTGTGATTAAAAAATTGTTCAAGGTTGTTATGGTCATATTGAATCATTTATAACTCTTGAGAGTTATGTCATTTTATTTACATTCAGTGATAAATATTGAGACTTAAATAAAGAATTATTAGAAAGTTGTATATTTTAGGATTATCCTGGTTACATGTATTTAATGTTTCAAAAGGTTAACCTGGTAATTTTATTTTGTTTTTCCGATTCATTTCAATCTATGAAAATAGAAATAATTCAATTTTAATGTGTGCATGGTTAATATTTACTTTATTCTATTTAAATGTAATTAAAAGGACATTCAATTTAGAATATCATTGACTTCACATAAAAATAAAGAAAATAAAATATCAAACAAAAGGTTTATTTGTTGTTTGCTTTAAATGAAAAGACATTAATTTTTTTTAAATAAAAGATATAATTTTATAGCTTTAATAGCTTTCGCTTCTGAGTCGTAATTAAACGTTAGTTGAGATCATAAGACATATTTGAAAACAAAATTATATAATTATATTACAATTAAAATAAGTTTAAATCACAATCTTTAATGTCCTGATCATTGTTTACTATTTTGCAAACCGGAAACTGACAGAACATTAGACAGCGATGAGGTTTGACCGGAATGGGTGGCTATTTGTAAGCTACCGCTACTTGAGTTGTAGTTAATATATTGCTGGCTATAAATGTATGAAATTCTGGGGTCGTCTATAATGAACGCCGGACTGAAATGTCTTCGCATTGTACTGATAATGGCCAAGAATATGCTAATTATGATACCTGTGCCACCAACAGATACAAAGCATGTGCCATAAGTTTCCTTTTCACTCAACGAATACATAAATAGTCCAAAAACGACTAGGATAAAGCCAATCACAGCCAGGAACATGGCTAAATTCAATAACTTTTGATGTTTGGCGGCTCTCATCCTATCCTTTCTTTGGGTTTCACAAAAATGAACTTACAATTAAACAATAGTATAAAACTCCTGCAAATTCACTTTTGCTGATCAAATATGCCAGGCACTCCAAGTAAAAGATAACTTGCAGAAACCAAACAGTATTCAAATTTAATTAACCCTTTTTTATGTCGCACTGATTTTTTTTGCGTAACGTTTTAATTGAAATAATAATAATCTTTGCCTTTAATTGTGTTTCACAAGAATTTTAAAGATTATAAGCAATTTATCACAAAATAAGGATAAGTCTTAAAATTAGATGAACTGAATGTCAACTTCGAAGATATTATTATCGATAATATGGAGTGATTTAATTTAAATGAATTTTCATTACTGACAGCACTCCATAATTAATAATTTCATAACACCTTTACTTTAAGTAAAATATTTTTTCATTAAAGAGAAAAAATGTTGAAAAAGTCACGAATGCATTGATTCTAATATTATATTGCATTAGAAAATGCATTAATAAATCGTTTTTTATATTCAATTAACTTATTGATTATGTTTGAGTACAAACAGCTCAGGCATTGTTTTATTTGAAATAATTCCTGAGATTCGTACCTGAAATCAAGTATTGATAGCTCTGTGGCTACAAAATTGATAACGAGTTGAGTAATTAAAAGATTATTGTTATGCAAACCATTAAACTATTACTTCATTTCTTATATGAATAGTTTTTTTAGATCTAATTAAACATTAATTTTATTTTCAATCTTAAAATTCAACTAATTTCAAATCCTGGACAAATTGGATTCAAAATTTTAAATAAAAATTTACAGTATATTATCATGCTTACTTTAGATATTTTAAAGTTTAAATATTCTTTGATAAATATTTCCTAATTCCAATAATAAAAAAGATTAATGCTTTCATATTTATTTTTTCTAAAATTTATGCAAGGTAATGAAAAAAGAGTCAATTAATGAATGATGAATGAATTTTATCTTGATTATTGTTACTAGATTCTATAATAAGACAATAATTAGCTTGATTATTTATAAATGCAATTAATTATTTGTTTGCATAATAAAACGAACTACTACCTTTTTTCTTTATGAATCATAAATTATGATTCTTTTATTCACAAGGACATTTATAAAAATATCTCACATAATTCTTATTTCAAGTTTTCCCTTATTAATTGGGTAAGGATATGATATTTAAAAACTTTTTTAGATCATGCTCATTTACTTCTTTTTATATAAAGCATTGGTGCAATTTTAGTATACCATTGATTGTATACCAGCATTGAAGCTTTGACCCTGCTTCATGCCTTTCACAAGATCAATTTTCAAATATTTTCAATATAAAACTAAAATTTAAAACATTGAAAGCTGTTTTCATCAAATCTGTTAAACCTAGGCACAACACAATTTTTGGTATATAATTTATTGATTATTGATTTATGATAATAATTTTTGATTCTATTTAGATCTATCGTTTTAACCTTGCTCAAGATTTGTTGTCTTTCCTTTATTAAATGAAATATAAATTAATATAAGGACATGTAGACATAACCCAAACATAAAGAACAGGACAAATATTTTCTTTATGTCTACACACACTCTCTTTTTGATAATTTGAATCATTAATCTTCAATAGTACCAAGAATCTATATTCAGCTCAATTTGCATATAATTATGTAATAAATCATTAAACTAAAGAAATCCATTTATCTTTTAAATTATGTTTAACTCAAATAATTCATATTTTAAGACAATTTTAAATTTATTTTAAATAAAATTTTTCGTTTGAAGAAAATACTTAATAAATCAGAATATAGTATTTACTTCACATTTTAATATTAGCTAGATCCTATCAAAACATTTTTTACATGAATTCAATATATTTATCTTAAGATATCGCCATTTAATCCTTGTTATTATATTAATTTAAACAAATTAGACCATGAATATAATAGCAAACAATCAGAAAACATCAAAATTCAGGAGAACAGTGGTCTCCGTCTCGTCTTCGAGAAGATTTCAATCACTGGCTAAGGAGAAGATGGAAAATATGATATTCAAGAATATCTATGACCTCAAAGGCTTCAAACTTTTGGAAAGTATTTTATCCAAATTCCGGGTCATTATTAGTCCCACTTTTGCTGATTATGTAAATAAAGTCGAACACAGAAATAGACGTCTCATCGCATATGGACTCAACCTTTTGGACTACATTATGATAATAAGGTTAGCACTCATTTCTTATATAAATCAGCCATGGATTTGGAATTTATTGGGAGATGCCTTTTACTTATGGGGCTCTACTGGTTATGTCACGTCCGCATTGGGGTTCTTCGGCTGTGCTATTGCCTCGATTAACACACTTTATCTCTATTTAGAGGTTAACCATAAATTCTTTACAATTGAATTCATTGAAAATATTCGTAACAAACGGAATGAAATCAATTTGGAGGACAGGTATTTCTCCAAGTTTTGCGTAAGAGTTAAATTTTACACCAGAATACTTTACCCCACATTAATTGGCTGCGCAATTGTTCCGGTGGCTGGACATGGAGTCAGTTCGGTTATCTGCTACTTTACAGATGATGTCCACACATCGGTTATTCCTCTTATAATCTCAAATATAATGATTGCGATTTGGATAATTCGAGGAACAGCTATGGGCCTGGGTGGCAGCATGCTCATTTACTTTATAATTCAGTATTTGAAATATGCTTTCCGGCAGTTCAACGAATCGATTGAGAAGTATTATCGATTGAAGAATACGAGAGTAATGACCAGATTTATTGAGAAACACCAAAAGATTACAGTTGTGGTCAAACAATCGAATCAAATAATATGTTATGTGTTTGGCTTCACATATATCTCGTGTACGCCTCCAATGAATATCTTATTGTTTCTTGGCTTCAAACAGGATATCCACCCATTGGTACGAATGATATACATTTCAGTGGCGGTTCAGATATTATTGGCCATATTCTTCCTCAACTTTAAGGCCTCCTCTTTCTCAGCCACGGCTCATAAATCGTTAGATATTATGCATAAAATTATTACAAAACTGAAGCTCTCGTTCGACACTCGAATCAAAATCAATACATTCATTGAGAAGTTGATGGGAAATACCATTGGATTCTATTGTTTCGATTTGTTTGCCCTTGATAACTACAAATTCTATCAATATGTCTCATCATTTGTCTGCACTTATTTTCTTATTTATGAATTCATTGATTTCTATCAAATTGTTGCAAATCATTGATTTGAAGTCAAATTGATTATACAATTTGAAGCTAGTTATTAATGAGTAATACCTATTCTTAATAAATAATGCTTTTCATGTATTTGTAATATAAATAAAAATAATAATAAAAGTATCGATTTTTAGTGAATAATTTATTTTAAGCTTAAAATAATAATAATATTCTTTTTTTTAATGAAATTAATGGATTTGAAAACAGAATAAAAACATTAATCATATTTTATATCTTAAATATTAGACAAAAAATTAGTTTTAGTTGTTCTCCACTCAGATTTCACATAAGAATCTAAGAAACTATTTGTTATTTATAATTTGTTCATAGTTTGTCGAGTTATTATAATTTTGACATTTCATCTATCTTTCAGAATAAATATTTTGCAAGGTAGGTCTTTTCTAGAAAAAAAGAATCATTAATTAAGTAAAGGTCATCTAGTAGATCAACAAAACTTTTGGTTTAACTGATAGTTACAAATTCTATTTTAAAAGAAAAGTGTTTAAATTGATAAATAGCTAGCTATTTCAAGGTGCTAGCTGAGATCTTCCTTTTTGGATCTGGATAAATTGGTGGATATAAAAACATTTGAATCGTGTGACTATTTATTATATTTTTTTTGGGTAAAGTATATTTTATATCCAATTTATTCCATTGAAATATTTATCCTTGAAAATATAGATTCTCAATATTTAAATAAAGTTCATCTTTATATATATGGAGAGAACAGAAACAGAAGGCAACAGAAAAGTTCAAAGTATGATTTCAGTGACTAATTCCGTAAATTTTGCCAAATTAAAGATTCAGAGCTCAGTCACTAATTATATTGAGACAAAAGTTTTAAGTCTGAATAGATTGACAACTTTGGAGCGCTATCTCTCAAGATTTCATATAATAATAGTCCCGACATTCAATGATTACGTCAACGGAATATTACCCCCGAAGAAAATATTGGTGTCCTTTGCTATCAATGCTATCGATTGGTTAATGGTATTGAGATACGCTCTCCTCTCATATTATAACCAGCCATGGATTTGGATATTATTTGGCGACTCATTCTACTCTTGGGGTTGGAGTCGATTTGTATTTGCAATGTTTGCAACATTTGGTTTGGCAGTGGCCACAGTCAAGACATCATTTCTGGTTTCTGTTGTAAAACATGATTTCTATGTAATTAATTACATCTATAATATCAGAGAGGGATCAACCAATCCTTCCCTAAACAGAGAATACTATAGAAAATTCTGTATGAAAGTTAAGCTCTGCACACAAATTCTGAGACCCTCTCTTCTTTGTGGATTAATGCCTGCTTTAGGCCATGTGGCCACATCGATAATATGTTATCTCCAAAATGAGTATGATCATTCGGTTATAGCAATGATAATTTCAAATATTTTAGTTGCTAGTTTCTTTATACATGGCTGTGCCATGGGTTTTGGGGGTGCATTCGTTTTGCAATTCATTGCAATAATGCACCTCAAGTATGAATTCAGACAAATTGAAGAGGAAATAAAGGAATGTTTGGCTCAACACAGGTATAGGTCTTTGATTAAAGCCTTTAAAAGTCATCAGAATTTGTGTGAAACCATAAAAAAGTTAAATAATTTCATGAATTACTTAATTGGTTTCTGTTTCTTCTGTTGTACCCCAGGAATGGATATTTTGATATTTCTTGTTTTCAAACCTAATATTCATTTAATTATTCGTTTGGTTTATATAATTGGAGGCATAGGTCTTATATCTGTTCAAATGGCTATCAATGTAATGGGCGCCTCCTTAACAGTGACAGCCCAAAGATCACTCAATATTATATATAAGAGAGTTTTTGACCCAAAAATTCCTCTTAAATATCGTTTTAAAATTAATTTATTTATTGAGAAATTGAGTGACAATAGGATTGGGTTCTATTGTTTTGATTTATTTATTTGTACTAATTATGAATTCTATAACTATTTATCATTTTTTATATGCAATTATTTTCTTTTGCATACTTTTGTCAATGATTTTGTTCAATGATTTTGACCTATCCATTGACCCAACTCGCTTTAGAAAATTCATATATGACTGTAATAATAATATTTGTTTAAAAAATAAATGTATTTGAAAACAGATGAATACCATTAATCATATCCAATATCTTAAATATGCAATAAATTAGTCATATTTTTCAGTAATACCTATTCTTAATAACTAATGCTTTTCATGTATTTGTAA
>JAQFZI010001185.1:0-10903 GCA_034695605.1 Eupelops occultus
GATTCTAGTTTTTCAAAAAATGAGTTGTCAGGTATTAGTTGGCGGTTTCGGTATTTGTCAGTTTCCTCATTATTATTATTACTATAGGTTTGCCTATTTGTCTCAGGTCTTAAGTAGGCGTTCCTTTCATTATTATTATTATTATTATTGAGATTTTGATTGTCATTAATATAATAATTGTTCTTGGCATTGTTTTCAATAATTCTTGGATTTCTATTATTATTATTATTATTATTATTAGTTTGAGATCTGAGATATTGGTCTCTATCTATTCGTTGTCTTTGGTACCTAACCGGTGCTTCTGTAGTAGTAGTAGTGGATGTGGTAATTGATTCAGATGAAAGTTCAAAGTTAAGCAAATCAAGTCCTGTTTGCGGTCTATTCTGTTTTCTGATAACTCTAATAACAGGTGTCATAGATCTTAAGGGAAATGTATTGTAAGGATTGATAGATATCGGGGGTCTGGTGCTGGCAGAGCTACGAAGTCTTGATATACGTTCCATAAGTTTATCGTTATCTTTAAGCGGTTTAACGAAGACATAGATGTCATCACTACTGTTATCTGCCTTTGCATTTTTGTCAACAGATTGTGGACCAGGATATTGATAATGAGGTCTTACTATTGATGATCGAGATTGGTTTTCCAAGTTCACTCTAATAGGTTGCGGTGGCGGTGCTGGAGTTGTAGTGGTAGTTGTTGTTGTAGTAGAAGTAGTTGTTGTTGTTGGCACTGTTGATGAAGATGCTGTTCAAAAATGATTTTTATTCATTAAGTATTTAATTATTTTTTAAATAATAAATTGTCTAGGTTAAATGGCTAAACAATACTATATAAAAATATGCCAAGTTTAATTTTCAATATTCCTTCATTGTTATTTAACATTATTATCTAAACATGAATAAAATTGATAAGCAAGCAAAAAATATTAGATTAATCTCTATTTTAGAATTAATGAAAATAATAATTTTGGCAAACCTTTACCATAGATCTGATGGAAAAATTGTGTCGGATTAATAAGTCTAGAATTGGTGGTCACGTAATCGTTATTATTATTAGAATTTCTATACAAAACATTTCTATTGTTATTATTATTATTCGTATTTCTGCCTCTATTTATAAAACTGTTTCCATTATCTGTATTCAAAGGCTTAACAATTGGCGGCAATTCATATCCATTTGTATTCCGGCCTCCATCTGATGGCTTGACGTCTTCGTAGTGATAATAATTGGCGTTAGAGTCCATCCGACCTGAAATCACGTCTCGATTGTTATTCCTATCCTCTGAACTGGAATCAGATATATAACTGTTCCTTGGATACCCTTGTGTTTGCGGAGGAACTGGTGGCTGATAACTATTTTCTTTATTGACATTGTTTGGAGGTGGAGTGGGTCGAGTCTGGACATTAAATCCATCGATGTCTGTTGGCAATGGGGTTGTGATTGGGGGCCGATATATTTGATCCAAATTGTAATTATTTCTGGTGTCGGTGTTATTGAAATTTTCAATATTATAATACGGTTTAATACGTGTCGACTGAGAGTCAGGCACCGCAAGAGTATAGTCAGAGTTAGGAATATTGTAACTCTGAGTGACCGGCACAGCACTGGTAGACTCTGGTGTATATGTTTCGATATGTATTGTCGGTAGTCTTGGTTTAGGTCTAAGATTTCTATTTTGATTATTATTGTAATTATCATTTTTTGGCAAAGGGTTGAATTCTATAATAGGCTCATTATTGTCAATACGACGTTCCTTATCGTCGGAGGCGTCGACTAGACTATAGCCAGAGTTGCTTTTCGGTCGTTTCTCTGTTCCTTCAATAGATAAGCGAATAAATTAATCATATTTTCATTTAATTGTATTAATTGTTTCAATAAAATTACATTAATGTATTCCCAGGGCAAAAACAAAATTGCCCAGAATCCTTGTAAATCCTTGAAACACATATAATATACGCCTAAATTCTTATGTAAAATAAAATAACCATTTTTGTTGGTGTTATAGTTATTAACAAAATTAAAACCCTTTTTGTCTTTACTTCTGATTGTTTTTATTTCTAATTACGAACGAAATGATTGATTAATATTCAGATTTATATATCGATTAGAAATCGATCACAAAATCAATTGATTTTACGATAATTCAAATAATTATTTCTATTTTTTTTTCAATTTTCAGGTTTGAAATGTCCTATAATTGAATACATCTTTGAGTTATTAGTAATATAATTAGATTTAGTAATAATTAAAGAAAAACAATAAAAAACCTGCAAAATATCTGTTATAGATTTTACCTTGGTTAGGACTTAAGTTCAAATAAATTATTTTAACAAAGTAAAATCGAGTAAATCAATCAAAATTAATTAAAATTGAATATAAGTGACCTAGTCGGACTCAACTGGAAAAAATTAATTGCACAGGTATTTTGTTTTAGATGACCTAAACCAATTTAATATTCAATATACAAAAGAAGAAGTGTAAATTTTTGCTATAATTTTTATTTAATTACAAATAAGAGCTTGGCACTCCTTAAACAATCCTTGATAAAATTAAGTCAATTAGCTAAATTCAGGAAAATTCAGGAAAGTTCAATTGGTGTCAGGTTATTTCAATTTCAATAAACTCATTTCTGATTTACTGAAGTTAGAAAAAGATGAAAACAAAACAAAAACAATAAAACACTTCTTTGAAAATTAGAGATCGAAAAGAGATTAATCTATTTTAAGAAATTATTTTATTTAAAGCCATAAAACTGTCGATAAATTAAAAATTAATTTCTCATTTAAATCGTAAAATATATTCAGCAAATCATATGAACTAATTATAAGAGACTCCTGAAAATCATTGACATTAAAGTTAATTATCAGTGGAATAAACTTTTGATTTGGCTTCCAGTAAAATGAACAATGCAATTTTTACTCAATAAAGTTATGCATTAGTGATTTATAACTATTCAGTGACTTAATGTTATTTAATGTAAAATCTCATATCATTTACTAATTATTTAATTTATTTTAAAAGTTTTCTTCATTAGAAGAATGACAACAAAAAGAAGAGATAAGAATAAAGAATTAATTTTAGATTTAATTGAATTCCTATCAAAACTGACGTGACTTCAGATCATAAGAGCTTTTCAGACAAGAATTGAATTTTGTTTTCGTTCAATGAATAGTTTCTAAATATTGTTCATCATTTCATGTGTCAGTAGTTCACTAAAGAAGAACAAATAAGATAATAGAGTGGAATAACATTGAAATCAATTTTGGAGCACTTCTTCAGAGAATACAATAATTTTATGAGTTTTTTAATAACTTGTAATAAAGCATTTGAAACAAACAAAACAAATATTAATTTCTTAACTATTATTACAATTAAAGATAATTTGACACTTAAGAAAACAACAGCAAAACAAATGACAATGACTTTAATTTAAAACTCGAGGAATAATCAAAAGCCAAGAACAAAAAAACCTGTAACCAAAAGTGTGTCAAATAATTGATTAGTTTATAAAAAATTGTATTCATTTACTAATCAAATGTTTTTTTAGTCTTTTAATCTGAATATAGTTTGGTTTCATTAAATTAGCCAAATTATGTGCAAGGTTGAATCACCAATTTACTCAATGTTAACTAATCAAATCAATTGTCTTAGAGAAACTTTCAATTCTAATCGTTAACTGTATGTGCATTTTGTTAAACTTGAACCAATTATAAACTTGATCAAATTAATTTCTAACTTAGAAGCATTAAAATGCAAAACTATTCCCTAAATGTCATTATATTCTTAGATAACCTTAAGAACAATCGGAACACATCTCCGACAATGACCTTAAATCTGAAGATAAATTGTAAGAAAACAATAAAATCTCTTTTGAAACACTTTTTTTGGAAGAAACGATAAGTGGCTACAAATACGGCTATATTTTAAACATTAAACCCGACTTAATATTCAAGTGATGTATTTCCTCTTAAGTGAGTGTCGTTTGTCTTCTTAAATAACTACAAATAATATTATTTATTATGTAAATTGTGTTACGAGTTTCTAATGACAAACAGTTAATGACATCCTTTTGTTGTTATGTCTTTCCCCTTAGAATTGAGGTTCTCTTCAGACTTAAAGTCTATATTTAAAAAACAAAATCCTTTGAATAAAAGAAAATGTGATAAGAGTTTAAATTCTTAAATAACTTTAAACTGACTTAAATTTAAACAATTATTTTATATTTTAAAATAATACCCGACTTTAAAATTAAATTAATTTTTTGTAATCAAGTAATTCATATAATTTGGTGGAAACAAAAATCTCAAATGACTTATATGAGAAAAATTTGATAGATTATAAATTTATTAATAAATTGAATTTATGATCAAACTATAAACCTGATCCTTAATCGATTTCTATCTTAATTTATCTTAATCTATAACTTTCTATAACTTATCGAAAGTATAACTTTTCCGCATTTTTCAAATAATCTAGATTTAATACCAAACCTAGATCAATAATTTCGTAGAGGCTATTTCGATTGTGCAGGAGATATGACCCGTGTCCTGAGCCTACACAATATTCTTTTTGTGTGAGATCTTAGGAAGAGCCAAACACATAAGGCTTACCTTAACTCTTAAATGATCATGCTTAAATAAGTTTAGATTTAACGGATTTAAAGCAAACGGTTTACAGCTCCTACATCCTGTACGCTCCCAATTTCATTGAACAATGCTCTTGTTTGTTTAATTACACTTTTTTAGTATTAAATCATTTTTTATGTTTTTTTTTCTTGAAAGTTGAGATAAATGTCTAATTAAGTGCTTATTATTTAATCTCAAATCCAATGTAAGTGTGAATTATATCTAAAGAATTTTGACCTCAAATAAGTTTCTGAGAGGACTATGTTTTTAATCTCATTTTCAAAAAGAACATAATTTTATAAAATGTTCCAAATTATGATCGATTAAACACTGAAAGGTTAGACCAGAAAACTGTTTAACACTCTTTTTTAATAGTTTCCAACGAAACAACACTTTAAGCGCTTTTGTCGAACAGTTCACCAAAATTTTCTATCAGTTTACTAATTATGATTAAAAGTGGTTAAAGTTGATTCAATTTTCTCAAACTATCTATCTAAATCTTAAGTCAAAGATACGAACACAATCAAGAACTAAATCGGTTTTTTAATTTGAATGTGACTGGTTAATTTGTATTTGTATTTGTTAATCATATGAGAAGTGCTTTACTTTCAACACTTGAAGCAATAGGTCCAAGATTTTCAACTTTTATCTTATAATGAACTTGATGATACTTGAGTAATTAAAAAGCATCTGCATAAATAGAAAGTTGTAATAAGATAAATGTCAACTGTTTTACAGACGACATAATTTTCTCATAAGATCATAAGATCTAGGTCATTGATGAGTTCGTACTAAAAGTTCGATTCAAGAATTTCTAATAAATAAAATGTTATCAATACAATCAAAGTGCATACCTAGGTTACACAAAACGTTTGAAGGCCAGTCACAGTTTTGTAGTGCAAGTGAAAAGTGTAGGCCATCCTGACATGTCTTCTGAAGGGGAAGACCAAACGAACAGACAAAGTATTTGCTGCAGTCGTATATGTCTTCATAGTATCCAAACTGTTTTGGACACGAAAAAGAGTTGGCATCTGCTTGGGTGCGGATTATACTCGAAGACGGTTTAAGGGGTTCACCACTTATTAGAAAAATTTCTAAAAAGAATAAATCAAATTAATAATTAATTGACTTATTGCTAGATAACATTTTTTTATGTCATTTATTTTTATGCATAAAAGCAGTATTTTTAGCCATTATTTTTACTCAATACTCAATACTCTAGGTAACAATTAATCAATCGATCGGTTGAGAAACCTTTTAATTTAATACATAAATAGAAAAAAATATTTAATCAATTTTGAAGATCAGTTGAAGTCATAAAAAGTATAACGAATTCTTTTAAAGCAATTATTTTAAAATTGATTTTTTACACCTTTTTGTTTAAAAACCTTTAATTTTATTCATTTTTTTGAATAAAAGTAATAAAAAAGAAGAGAATCAAAAGAATTTGATACAAAAGAAAAGTTACTTATTTCTCTATAAACTTGCTTAATTAATATTTGCATCAATGGTTTTACAAAAATAATTTTATTTATTAAAAGATATATCAAATTCAATAAGAAATCAAATGAAAAGGTCTTAAAGATTGAGCGCAAAAAACAGGTCATTAGAAAAATGTGATTCAAACCATAAAAATGAGAGGAAAATAGTAGATTGAACTGAATTATCTAGTTGAAATCTATAACATACATGCATTTCTCTCTGATACATTTTCTATTGAATCAGAGAAACAAAACTGTTGACCATCTTTTTGGTGAAAGGTTAATCCTCAAAAAAATATTAATTACAAAATTATATAAGGAGATATTTGTCTTAACATTGATTTAAAGTAAGTAAAGACATTCAAACTATTCTCAACCGGTTTTTTGGAGTAAAACGTTTTTTGAATTAAAAAAAATACTTTTTATGTTAGAAATTATTTAACTGTTTATTGGATTTTAAAGAAAACTCTGAATTACTTTCATTTTAACGCTTTTTAAATTTGATTTATATTAAAGTTAAACACATTTTGAGAGCATTTGATGACAGAAACAAATGGTTTGGAAATTGAATCAAATTATTTTCAAATGAAAGATTTGGGCAAAAAAATCAATTTAATGGAAATAATTTGACCAAAACCTAAAAAACTAGCTCTTCCTTGTTTTGAAATCTATTGATTGAAGAGAATTATCGATAGAGTCAAAGAAGTAATAATTAAATTAAACATGAACCATTGAAAATAATCCATCACAAATACTACTTTTCAATCAGTTAAACACAAACGCAAAGCAGATAATTAGCATAAATATAATCATGTACAACTTATAAAAAGAGTTTAATAATGCCATTATTATTCATGATCATTTACAATAATTGAGTGAATAAAACAACTCAAATATAATTAAAAAATTACGAACAAATTTATGGGAATTTCCAAATATCTCACCTTTGAATTAATTAAATGACTAAATTAATTATCGATCAAATAATTAGATTTCAAAACAATTCACACACTTTTTCATCGAACTCAACGTATTTTGAACTAAAAAATGATAAATTTGATAAATTTAATGCCAAATATACTAATTAAACATTAAATAAATGTTCAGGTTGTTAGCTATGCTCTCAATATTGAAATCAATTTTATGATTATTCGAAGTAAAAACGAAATCGTGAGCTATAAATTCAAATGAGTTTTCAATTTTCGATCGATTTTATCGAAATTTGGTAGTTTAGATAACTCTTTCCTATTAATTACATACTTTTTTATAACTCAATTTCGAAATTTTACTCAAAGCTATTCTCGATATCAATACAAAAAAAACAATAATTTAACTATAAATTGATAGAGAATTTCAAAAATTTATATCAATTTCCTAACAGATCAGGAATAGATTAAAACAGGTCTCTCTCTCTCTCTCTGTCTCTCTCTCTCTCTCTGTCTCTCTCTCTCTCTCTCTCTATCTCTCTCTCTCTCTCTCTCTCTCTCTCTCCCTCTCTTTGGCAAGAGTTTTAGTATTAAAGGAATAAAAATATATTCTTTGAGAAAATTTGATAAAATTATTGAAAAAATGCGATCAATATCTGAAACATATTGAAACAAAAAAATTTTTAAAAAATAATTTATTCATAAACCAAATAAAGGGATAAATTATAAAGGATTTGAATGCGAGTCACAAAAATCAGATAAAAACCAATAACTTATTCATTCAATATTACGAAAGTAATAGAAACTCAATTTTCAAGTTCACCCAAAAAACAGTGGTTAATGTAATTAAAAAGTTGGAAATTTGTCAGACAATTCAGAAGTGTTGGGCGTTTACCCTTTCCTTTGAGGCAACACTTTTCCCATTGGCGTCATTTTGTAATTTTTTTATCTCAATCTAAACCATTGAACCAAATATTGTTTTCAATTTGAATTCGTAATCTAATTAATCTATAACTAAAAGTCCTTGGTCGATGTGTGAATTACCCGACAACCGGTCATTTATCAAAACAAAAAAATGTCTAGGCCATCTAGGATTTTGAAAATGTGTTTAATTCTTAAGTCAAGGACAATAGCTGTTTACGATTGCAGGCGACCTAAGAGGAGGAGTAGTAGACAGTGTACTACCGTTTGTGTGAGAGACCGCTCTATTTCAATAGCGCACCCTCTGGTCATCCACTGTTGACAACTACTAATTAGAATAATTGCTATTCAGCGCTGGCCTTACAAAAGAGTGCCGATCCTTTCAAAAGGGATATCATTAAACCTCAAACGAATTCGGAGCCAAGACTTCAATAAATTAAGTTTGCATCTATTAAAAATTTTAAAATTCTAACACAAATGAAGGACAAAGGCTAGCATTGAGCCTAGAGCAGTTATTTAGCCAAACTTTACCAGACAACTTTTAATTGCCTGAAATTACTGGTCAGCGAAATAAGTTCATGCGGTAATCAAATTGAGCACGTTTTATAAATTATCCTAGACATAAATATTAATTATTATTTACAAGTTTCTAAAGAATTTGTTCGTTTCGTTGGGAAAAGTATTTTGAAATATTTGTAAATATATTATAAACAAAATTAATTATCTTTCAATCAATTCATATGAGTTTCAATTTCAGAGCTTTCATTTATAAACGTGAATGAAATGAAAATGTTTATCAATCAACTAATCTTGCATTCAGTGGTGAAGATTAAAACGACTTATTATTCAAATTAAAACGATTTTTCTTCATTAGAAATCATTGAATTTGAATTGAATTTTAGTTTAATTTTGTTTTTAACTCATTTTTAGGATTAATATATTTTTCAAAAGAGTTGATTAGAAACTGAATCGCATAAAATTTAATAAAAAATTAAACCCATGAGAAAATTAGTAAAACTTTTTGTTGCATGATATCCATAACTAGAATTTAAAACCAAAATTTTAAATTTAAATTTGAATTTTAAGGGAATTTGAATTTAAAGTGAATTTTGGTTTTAACTCCGCATAGATTTCTATTGTCCTTTAAGTTATAAATACACAGAATATATAGATATAAACCACAAATAGATTAACAAAACACAAGAGATTTAAAAAAATGACTGAATTAATGTCGTCACTAAAAAAGAGATTAAATTTCAGAATCTGAGATCAAATCTGAGGATTAAAGCCATAATAATTTTTTGCTTCTTTTATATTTGATTTATTGTTAAGACTTTCTTCTCATTAAAGTTAATATAAATCAGATATTTGGCAAAAATAATGAATTGAATTGATTTTAAGGCTTAAAATTCAAACCCAATCATTCAATATATGGAGAAATAGCACAAATTGTCTGCACAAATACCAGAAAATTCTTCCGGATTGTCTAATGATAAGTTTGAATTCAAAATCAAAAACAATTTCCCAATTTCATTTAAAGATGAGAATTAAGTTCGATAATTATTCGATAATTAAGTGGTTTTTTTGGTTTAAGATTGAAATCTAAAATATTTGCCAACAATTTATTATTATTTTTTAATAACCTAAAGGCACAGAACATAAAAATATGACAATTTTTATTGAAAGTACAAGTAAGGACAGCCTACAAAACACTGTTTTCTTTGAAAAACAAAATGTATTTTTATTTCTCAATAACTATTAGCTCTAATAAACTGTATTTCTAATAGAAATTGAAATTTTCTATTCATAAGAATTACTGATAAAAAATGCATTAATGAATACTTATCTAAATTTGAATGAAAAACTTTGAAACTGATAGATAGATAGAAATGTCTGAAAAATGTAGTCCAGGGCCGTAGCACTCCATCACTTGCTTATTAAGTTCTTTACATTGCATTCGCTTAATAACAGGTATTTTTCGGGAAATTTATGTTTTTCTTTATTATCCAAAAATATCAAAATTTCGCTTTAAATTCATCTAAAAATTGTGTAAATTTTAAATGATTTTCAGTGAAAATCTAGTTTTATATTGTTTAATGGTCTTGATCCAATACAAAAGAGAGTAAACAATGTAACCCTACTTTCGCTTTTTTCATTGAAACTGTCAAAAAGTTTCAAATAATTTAAATTTTAATTATAATTAACGACAAAGAAATTAATCTTTGAATAAATCAAATGAACAAAATTACCATTTGTTTACTTAATTGCTATAATTCTTAAGATTTTAAAAACTTTCTTTGCTTTTATGTAAGGATGAGATTAAACTAAAAGTTCAAAATAAAGATTAAGTTATAACAAAATTTTGTGAAAAATTATTATTATTATTATTATTATTAATATGAAATGTCTAATGACTTGATCACAATTAAGGTTAAAATACTGATGATAGAGATCAAGGAAAAGGTGTATTGAATTGTAATACAGTTATAGATAACATTTTTCACAATTTTTCACAAATATTTACAAATAATTACGAAATTAAGGTTTGAATCCAAATTTAATTATTTGAATAATTTTAAGTTTTTTAATGTTTTTTGTTATTACTTTTATTACATTGGATAAAATTGCTCAGAGTCATTTTAATTTGAAAATCAATTACATAACTACAATTAAGTTTGAAACGCAGCTAAACATTCAATTAAAAGTCAATACAAAACCTATTAAACCAAAAACTATTTAATGGATAAAATTAAACTACTTTTTTTAATTTGCACGGGGAGAGAGGGGGAGAGGGAGAGAGAGAGAGAAAGGAAGAGAGGGAGGGAGAGAGAGAGAGATGACGTTTATTCAATAACTTGGAGTGAAAGAGCTAGAGCAATAGCCTTGTAATGCAGCCTTGCAAGGTTAAATTTAAACTTTGATTAATCATTTAAATTGTGTATCAATCGG
>JAQFZI010001186.1:0-10899 GCA_034695605.1 Eupelops occultus
GTATTAACAAAGAAAAGGGAGCCCTTCCTATCAAACATCGATATTATGCCAGATATGAGATCATAGAAGAGACCCCAATCGCAGAGACGCCCCGCTTTAAGATATACAGAGCACAGCACAAGGAGTTCAAAGATAGTTGTTGTTTAATATAACGTATTTCTACGAATTTTTTATTTTCTTTTTAAATTTTAGTCATATAATTAACTTAAATTATTTTGATTAATTTTGTATAATTTAATAAAAATAAGTAAAAACTTTTCTTTTCAAAACATTCTAAATTTTATTGCTTTTTTAAGAAAATGTTATATTACAAAAATTAATAGAATAAATTAGTTTTTTGAGTTTTTTGTGCAGAACTCTTTGAGGTATTCTGCTTTATTCTTTGCACAAATTGGAGGCCAACCACTGTCTACATTTCCATGAAAAGAACACATGTTCAACTTTCCATAATTTGGATCTCTGGCCATACATTCAGATGAAATAGTTTTCCCTTTGAACATCTTATTCAAATCAACTAATTTATCACCATAACCAACTTGACCAAGAAAATGAAATGCAAAAAAATCATCCGCCAATCCAATAAGATTACATTTAATTTTGTTATCATCAGAGGAGTTAGAAAATTTTCCACAGAGATGATAAATAGCCTTGAGAACTGACGGTAAATCTCTTTGTTCTAATGATTCTGGAATTTCATGATTGAATTCAATTCCATGGTAAGATTCGGTTAAATAACTCGTAGAAATTTTATCAAAACATTTCAATGTTTTGTACGGTTTTGATGTTTTAAATGGAAGATTACCACTAAAGCTCCTTGACCAAAAACCAACTTCGACAGCTTCAAATTTCTCATCAACATTAAAACCATTGATCGAAAATATGACTCTAATTTCTTCAAAATTAACGTTTTCACAATTCATCATAGCCATCATTCAGAACTTTTATAAATGAAATATATATTCGATTTGATTTCAATTTATACTTTTTAAAACTATGATGTCATTAGTTATCTTTTTAGCAATCGATTTCACAATAAGATTACATTTTGCAAGAATATATACAAGCTTATAAAAGTTGCAATTTCACTCAAAATTAAATCATTTCAAAAAATGTTGCTTAAAATAAGTTTTGCAATGATTTTTATTTTTATAAACTTAATTTCCATTTATTATGTTTTTCACTATATATTCAAAAGGAACTACGATTTCAATCATCAAATTGATTATGAAATCAAAGAAATACTAGATAAATGTCATTTGTGTGTTAATAATCACTTAATAATTAACACTTTCTATGAGAAACAACTAAAAAATCAATCTCAACATTTTCTAACAAGCAGTTTTAATAAAAACTTTATTCTTAAAGAAATCTTTAACAAAACAAATGAATGACGAAAGTTTCGATCTAACTTTTCATCACCCATCACGTTGGATAATATATGGACCGTCAGAAAGTGGTAAAACAAGTTTCACTTTTAATTTCATTGAAAAATTGGATGACTTGTTTGATTGCAAATTTCAAAGGATAATTTTTTGTTGTAATACAATGAAAATACCTGAAAAATTAAGAGATAAGATAGAAATGCAACCCGAATTGACTGATAATTTAGTTAATAATATTGACTCATCATTAAATAATTTTTTGGTTATTGATGACCAATTGGAAGAGGTAATTGATAATCCAATCATGAGCAGATTATTCACTAGGATGTCCAGTCATCAGAATATAACAGTATTTTTTTTGACTCAAAATTTATTTCCTAAATCTAAATATATGAGAAATATCACGCTTAATGCAAGTTATGTGGTTTTCATGAAAAATCCTGGAGAGAAACTTCAATTGAGGATTTTTTCTAATCGAATATCTGATAAAAATGATAAAAGATTTTTAAATGCTTATAATGATGCTACAAGTAATCCGTATGGTTATTTATTAGTTGACCAAACTCAAATTACACCAGATAAATTAAAATTTCGTAGCAATTTTCTAAGCAAAGATAATTCTCAAATAGTCTACATATAATGAATTTATTATTCAAGTGTAAATCAGAACTCGAAAAACTTTCAAACTGTAAAACAAAAAGTGAAAGAAGAAAATTTATAAGAAAGTCAAAAAATTGTGTAATCGATGCGGTTTCAGAAATTTCATTGAATTTTCTTAAAGGAAATTTAAAACTCAGCGTTAAACCTGTATCAAATTTAAATAAAATTAAAAATCTAAGAAAATATAGAAAATCAATTGAATTTGTTTCAAAAAAAATTCCTCTCAAATATAGAAGAAAAGAAATTATACAAAAAGGAGGATTTCTCAACATACTCATCCCAGCTTCGCTTTTTTTACTTGAAAGGTTAATGCAAAAATGAGTAAAATTAAAAAGATGAAATTGATTCCTATAAATGAAAATTTAAATGATAAAAATGAACTCATTAAAAATGCTATTGTTTTGGAAACAAAACCAAACACGATAAAAACTTCTCAAATTGAATATGAAATGGACAATTTACTGGCTTCGGATATTGATGAAAAAACTAAAGTTGATTTATTTGTTCAACTTTTAAGAAATTTCTTAACTTACAAAGATAAAATTAATCAGATACCAAGATCAAAATCACCTGAAAAAGTTAACAAACAAAACAGTATTTTGAATTATTTTTCACCTATAAGTTCATCTACTCCACAGGAGAGTGTTTCAAATGTAATGAGTTCTAATTTAACGCAAAATTCTCCATCAAAATATTTTACAACAAATGTTATAACTCCTAGAAATAAAAAAATACGAAAAAAGAAAACAATTGCTGAAAAAAAGATTAAAAAAATGATTGATCTCGAGAAATCTATAACTTCTGATGCGGATTCTGAAGAAGATTGGATCCAATATAAAGCCCCCAAAAATATAAAAACAATTAGTCGTCTAAGAGCTAAAAAATGAATAGAGAACTAAGAAAAAAATATTACAATATTAATTTTCCAAGTTCTTTCTCATCTATTGATAGTTTATATAAAAATGTTAAACAAAAATTTCCTAAAATTAAAAAGAAAGAAGTCAAAGATTGGCTCATTAAACAACAAACTTATAATTTGCATCGATATCCTACAAGAAATTTTAAAAGATCATCCTTTATCTCAAGTGAAATTGATCGATTTTGGTCAACAGATCTGATGGATATTTCCATTTTTTCTAAAGATAATGATAATTATAAATTTATTCTTGTTGCAATTGATAATTTTTCAAAATTTGCTTATCTTGAACCTATGTTTAATAAATCATCAAAATCAATTATAATCGCTTTTAAAAAAATATTTAAAAATGGAAGGAAACCTAAAATTTTAATTTCTGATGCCGGAAAAGAATATGATAACTTGAACTTTCGTAATTTTCTTGATAAAAATAAAATAAAATTATATATTATGAGAAACACTGAAGTAAAATCATCAATCGCAGAAAGGTTGATCAGAACAATTAAAGAAAAAATAAATAAATACATTTATTCAAAAAATCATAATCGTTTCATTGATATTTTATCAAAAATATTGCTAAACTACAACAATACATTACATTCTACAACTTTATTTAAGCCAAGTGAAGTAAATATAAGTAACAAAGATAATGTCCTTTTCAATTCAACTCGATCAAGATATAAAAATGAAAATTCAACCTTGAAAATTGGAAACAAAGTGCGGATACTTAAATTAAAAGATAAATTTGAGAAAGGATATAAAAACAGTTGGACTAAAGAAATATTTGTTATTAAGGAAAAGTTATCGACATTACCATTCTCAAGATTTAAATTGGAAGATTTAAAGAAAGAAGAGCTTTTAGGCAGTTTTTATGAAAAAGAATTATTGAAAATTGATTAATATGGAAACCAATGATTTTTATATCACAATCCCTTCTGATTTTTACTCTGATACTATATCAAATAATAAAATTTCAAGTTTTAAAGTTGATTTTGAAGTTCCTTTTAATTTATCAGAGAAATATTCATGTGGACTTGTTGAAATAATATATCCAACCAGTGTGAGGAATATACCTGATGATATAAAGTTTTCAACATTTTTTAATTTCAATAATCAACCTATAACTATTGCTAAATATGAACTGACTTCTGGACTATATGAAACAGATGAAAAATTTATTTCTGAAATTAAAAAGAAAATTGATGAAAGCGAACAAGATCAAACCAAACATTTCATAACAAATCGTTATTTCGATAAGATTTTTAATCAGTCGGTGACCTCAAAATTTACTTTGCCCAAAGTTGAATATTTTAATAAGAAAGTTAAGATATCCCCTGGTCTTTTAGAAATATTAAACTTTGAAAAAGTAAAACTAATTGAAGTTGAGTTATTAATGAAATTGGATAAATATTTACATCTTATGTTAGGTTTTGATGAATTTAATTTCAATTCACCTAAAGGAATAGCTAAATACCCTATTGATCTTTTTGGTAATAACCATACATTATATCTTTACTCAAATATTATTAAAGAATCTTTTGTTGGAAACAAAAAGTCACAAATTTTAAGAGTGGTCCCATTAGATAAAATAGAGAACGATAACAAAGCCATGAAATCGATAACGTTTAATCCTATTATATTTTTTCCATTGCGTTTGCATAATTTTGATTTGATTGAAATACAAATACGAGATTCAAGTGGTCGATTAGTTATATTTGAAAGTGGAAGAGTTGTTATAACATTAATGTTTAAAGCGAAGAATTAGTTCAATCATGCATAATTTAAGATTTTGTGAAATCCATAATTGTGACTATGAAAAATATTATTTAAATCAAGCAGGAGGTGGAATAAGTAATGATGAAATATCTTTTTATACTGGTAAACCTTTTCAGAGAGGTTATAATATTTTTACCACTTTCGGAAGAAAATATGCAATGCCATTTTTAAAATATGTTGGGAAGAAAGCTTTCAAATATGGAAAAAATGTTTTAACAGATATCATTAATGAGCCATTTTATGATCCAAAAGCTGTTTTAAGAAAAAATTTGAAAAAAACTGCTGAAGAGACAATTGATGATATCAAAAACAAGATAAATCAAAGCGGAAAACGAAGAAAATTGAGAAGGAAGTTGCGTAAAAAATCCACAAAAAATAAATTGAAATCAAAATTCAAAATCAAGATTGCAAATAAAAATAAATTGAAAAGAAAGAATAAAAAGCGAAGGAAAAATTCTTCCAAAATCATTAAACAAAAAGTTTCTAAAAAGAAAAGTTTAAAGAAATCAAAATTTAAAAATTGTTTCGATTTTTAAAAATGTCAAAAGAAATTCTTAAATCCGAATTAGACCTTTTTAGAAAGAGTTTTTTTCAAAATAGTATAGAAAGTTCTCAATTAATTCAATTTCACCCAGTTTCAGCAATTAATTCAACAAACAATTTGGAATTTTTCATTCCTCCCTCTTCAGAATTTTTTATTGATCCTGAAGATATTTTTCTTTGGCTTACTTTAAAATTAGTTCAAAATGACACCACTGACTTTGACGCCACACAAAACGATAGATATTCTCTAATAAATTACAGCTTAATGACAATCTGGCAACAAATGGATATTTCATTAAATAATACTTTAATAACCCAATCAACAAATACATTCCCATATACTGCATATTTAGATGTCCTTAGCAAATATGATAACAAATCTCATCATACTTATCTTCGTTCAGCTGGTTATCTTCCGTATAAACTAAATGAAATAAATACTGTATCAAAAGATTTGGCAGAGATGTCTAATGGAAGTAAAAAATTTAAACTTTATGGAAAAGTTTTTAATGAATTAGCAGAAAC
This sequence comes from Eupelops occultus, assembly GCA_034695605.1. NCBI lineage: Eukaryota > Metazoa > Arthropoda > Arachnida > Sarcoptiformes > Phenopelopidae > Eupelops > Eupelops occultus. The sequence continues at coordinate 5,803 of JAQFZI010001186.1, forward strand.
TGATAGATTATTATTAAATGGCGTTTCAATGAGATTGAACTTCATTGCATCTAATGATACTTTTTGTTTGATGAGCTTACCTGCAAGAGTTGCTTCAGGTAGTGGAAGTTCTGCTGTCACTGCCCTTGCTCAACCACAGCCCAAATTGAAAATATTAGATGCTTCTTTATTTGTTAGACATATTAAGATAACGCCAAATGTTTTCAATGCAATCAATAGGGGGCTACAAATTTCGAATGCTATTTATCCTATCAAAAGAAGAAATACCATTTTATTTAACCTAGCATCAGGTCAAGCTAGTTTTACCATAGATAATGTATTTTTAGGTCAGCTACCCGATATATTGATTATAGGCCTTGTTGATCATGATTCAAATATCGGTAATTATGAATTGAATCCTTTGGCTTTTAAAAATTATGGTCTGAATCATATTTGTGTTTATTTAAACAATGAAATCTTCCCCAAAACCCCTTATAATCCAGATTTTGCTTCTGATAATTATCAAAGAGAATATTTTGATTATCATCATGAACAAGGATATACATCAGGAATAGGAATTCTCGACTCGAATTATAAAGCTTATAAAGATGCGACTAATTTTTATGCTTTCAATTTTAATCAAGATTTCAGCAATTCTAACAAAGATTATATTAATCTATCTAAAGAAGGTTCACTTCGAGTTGAAATAAGATTCGCTAATGCATTAAATAAAAACCTTAAACTAGTGTGTTTTGGTCGTTTTAATAATAATATTGAAATTGATAGAAACCGTAATATTCTAACCGATTTTTGAAAATGAACACAAATGAAATAGAAAATATTCTTAAAACACATATTTTTTCTTCTAATAAGTTTTGTGGTGTTTATCCTATTGATTATTTACCCATTAAAAAAATTAAAAGACCTTGTTCTTTTATTGTAAACACTGATGATTCTAAAAAAGATGGACGTCATTGGGTTGCTTTGTTCATTCCAATATATGGAAAGGTCGAATATTTTGATAGTTTTGGCCTAAAACCTTTGAATTTTCAAATTTATGATTTCATAAAATTCAACGGGGGAAAATTCATTTATAATTCTCAACAAATTCAAAGTAATAAAAGTGAAACTTGTGGTTTATATTGTATATTATTCATTTTATTACGTTTAAAAAAATTTACATATAAAGAATATTTGAAATTATTTAGGAATGATAAAAATTACAATGAAATTTTAATAAAATATTTATTTAAAAAGATCGTTGTTAATTAAATTGGATTGTAACCATAAGGAAGTGTATCAATTTTGTTTGAACAAATAAATCTTTTATCGTCAAAAGGGGTATGACTAATTTTTTGCAACTTGAGTGTATTCAATTCAAATTCTTTACTTCTAATAAGCCTGTTCTCAGCGATTATTAATTGATTTTTAGTCAAAACTTTATTATAATCTTCATGGTTAATGTATTTTTGTAAAACAACATTTTGAAGGCCTTTACATTTTTTAATATTCTGACCATCCATAAATTTTATTGAATACATTTTTGCTTTAAGTCCTATAAAATTCTCTATTAATTTTCCAGCGCCTTCATCTTTTAAATATCCAAGCTTTTTTTTATTTTTCAATGAATATAATGGATGACTTTGATCATAATTTGATAGATCCAAAATATTTAATATTTTGCTCATTTCTTCATAAAAATTATGACTTTTAATATTCAAAACGAAAGAATCCGTATCTTAAATTAAGGAAATAAAATTAATTAATATTCTAAAAACAATAATTCTTCTCACCTGTGTATATCAATGAAACCCTATTCGGATAAATTTTCTGAAAAATATTGTAATATAATTCATACATTAATTTTTTGGAAAGTTCTAAAATTGAATATCCTAATATTATTGGTTTATTTAGAATTATTTTTGTCTTAGCCATTTTGATTATGACTTTATTCTCTGAAATAATATTGAATTCTTCAAACAATGGTTTTTTAAGATAATTTTTGGCTTGTTTAAGATTCATTGCAATTTTCACGTTAATATGATTTCTTACATTTTCACAACTTTTTCCAAAAACTGCATTATTGAATAACTTTAACAAATCTTGTGTGAATTTATCTCGTGCTTTTTCTCTTAATTTAGTATTTAATTTAATATAAGACGATAGCCAATTTGATTGTCGAAATTTTAATACTCTATGTATTTTTACTAACTCAAGCCCAAGTTCAAGATATAGTTTCAAATTCATATAATGTAAAACATATTTTTCCTTATCATGTAAATCCAGAATGAGTTTTTCAGTTGGCCTATAAATAATATTATTCTTCTTCATAACTTCTATCAAAAATTTTTGATAAGAAGATAATTCATTTAAATTAATTTTTCTTTTAACTGGTGCAAGTGGATAATCTGAATGGAGTTTATGAATTTTTCTTGGGTAAATTAAATCTACTTCCAAAATATATCCATAATTATCGTTTCTGTTTAAATCACTCCATGATATTTTGTCAATTTCCGACCTTTTCAACCATTTATAACCACCTATAGCCATTGGTTCACTTTGTGCATAACCGTAGAGATTATTCGCTAAAAAAAATCAAATATTTATATTTTCTATATTATAAGTTTTGAAGAAATAAGCTTACCATCAAAATACATCAAAAAATTTGAATCAATATTTTGAGAAACATTCCCAATTAAATTATTTTGAGCTGAAACAAATCTTTTCGATACTTGTGAAACACCACCTCTCAGATTTTGTTCAATGAAAAGGTACATGTCATAATCTGTAAACAGCTCAATTTCTACTTTTGTATATTTAAGCATACAATTCCAACTCAATGAAGGTAAACTATAGTAATAACACGGATCTAAACCGTAGATATTTTTAGTATCTTTCCTAAATTTTGTAAAAACATCTGCTAGAATAGATGAGTCTAATAAAACATATAAATCATGGAAATCTCCTAGATTTTTACATTTGAAATATTGGTATAAAAATTTTGCATTATCATATTTATCTTTATTTATATTAGAAAATTTTAAGGATGAATAAAAATTTTTAAATTTTGGAAAACTAACTTCATTAAATTTTTCAAAATCATCAAAATACTCATAACAATATGATGCCTTTCCTATAATCTTTTCAAAAATATCATTATGAATTTTACCATATCTCACTTCTAATATTTTTTTGGTAATTTTGAAAAATTCAATTCCTGAATTTTTTAAATTTGTTGCTAAAGTATCAAGAGATGTTGATAAAAACTGAAAAGAATCTAAAAATTTTATTCTATCTAATGAAAAGCTAAGAAATTTATCGGTTGTTTTAGGTAATACTTTAACATTCTTAAAAAATCTATCATTTAAACTTTTTAAAATTAAATTTTGGTCAAAATTTTTTAGATTATGTACAATGCAAGGTATTGATTTAGGAGAAATGTATAATATATTACATAAAAGATGACTGGGTCCTCTGAATTTTCCTGTTAGATGACTATGATCACGTACTTTGATCTCTTTTTCAGTAATAATCTTTTTACATATATGACAGAAATTATTATTTTGGAATATATTTTCCTCCATTTTAGTTAAACATTTCATTGGTGCTTTTTTGTTCAAAATAATCAATAAATTTTCAGTTGCATTGAACAATGTTTCAAAAAATATTTCCATACAATTTGAGCCTCGATAAACTTCATCAAAAATAATTTCACAATTATCATCAACTATTATCATGGAAAAACCACATGGCACATGTTTCTGATAAATTTCAGTTTTGGAAGAGATTTTTATTGAATTTCTTTCAAGTAATGTTTCGAAATCCAAATAAATAACAAAAGGATGATCTGAAAAATTTTTTTAATTAAATTTTATTCGTTAATTTATTTAAAAATTACTTATTTCATGGTGAAAATCATTAAATTTCATAAAATTATTTTCAACTGGCATTTCTATGTTTGAAGGTTTCATTGATGAACAATTTTGTGTATGCTTCATTAAGTTCAACATTTTTGGAAAACCTTGTAAACAATTACGACAGAAATAATGTTGATTGCCTCCACTCTTACCGCACAATCGATTGAATGATTTAATAAAATAATAGTGTTCATTCCATAACAGCAAATCAATGTTAGTTTTGCATTTTAATTTTGAAATATATATTGGAAAAACATCTGATTTGTTGTTTGTATCATCATATCCATATACATTTATTCTGAATTTTAAATGTATGTTCTGTTTTTCAAATGTTTTTACTTGATTGATTTCCATTGGAAATTTAATATTCTTCAAATTAAAATGATTAAAGTATTTGATATAACTATTTGGTGAATACTGTCTGTGAACGATTGTAGGTGGAAAAAGTTTAGCGCAAATTGAGTAAAGAAAACATTTGTTGTCACGATTCTTTATGTTAATTATTGCCTTTTTTCTTTTTAAAATGTCTGGTAATTTAACTTGAGGACAACTTCCATATTGAGCCCTATATTTGCCAATATTAATATCGAGTCTTAGAATTTTTTTTAAAACCCAATCAGATCCATTAACGCTGTATTCTTGAATTTGATTTTCCAATTGATTAATCAAATTTGTAAATGTATCGCTCCATAAATTTTTATGAGCGATATAGATCGTCTTTGAACTGAAATAACCTATGTTTTCTACAATTAAATCATTATCAGTTCGATTGAATAAAATCTGCAAACAAAACTGTAATTTCATTGATTTATATAAATTCAAATTGAAATCAATGAATTTCTTTAAATCTCTTGCATAGAAACTGAAGAAACTTTTTATATCTTTTTGTTTAGATCTATTTTTTAGTTCATATTGAACTAAGAAATTATTAAAAGCTTGTTTAATTAAATTAAAAGGAGTTTTCTTGAGAAATTTATTTATTAGTTTTGAATTTCTTCCAATTTGATTCAAATTTGTTTTCTTATCATTCAATAGTTCTTCTTCAGATTCAGAGTCAGACAAATCACAAAGTGAAGAATGATCTTGATTTATATCATAAAACATTTTACAATTTTTGCAAAATATTCGTTTGTGAAACCCTTTTTCATGTTTAGAATATTTTTTAAATCCAAGGAAATACTGGTCACACTCATAGCATTTA
>JAQFZI010001187.1:0-10898 GCA_034695605.1 Eupelops occultus
TTGTCTCAATTGATAGCTTCAATTTTCAGACTTTAAGGCCCTCAATGCCATTGGGCACTAGAATTCGAAAATGTGCCCAGCAAAAAATTGTTCTTTAATATTTCTTCTTTCATTTGGCATATGACTTATTTTGACCCGTTGTGGGTCAGCCTCCCATAGAAAAATAAAATTCTGCTGTTCATATATTTGAACATTTAATGAAAAATAGTATCGATATAATGAACTTCACTTTTGAATTACATTTTAGTAAATTTATCAAAACTGTAACAACAAATCAATTAACGAAATCATTATTTATTAAATTTGAAGAATTTTTTTCGAATAAAAGCCTATAGTTTTCAATTGATATTAAAGTTAATACATTCACTAAAAACAATTAAATTAAAAGTCATATTAAAACTAATCAAATCAGACCTAACTTAGTATAAAACAACCAAAATATCCCATTTTTCACTGAATTACTATAATCTTTAATAAGTATTTAATGATTTTAACTATATTTTGAAATTTGTAAGTTTATTATGAATGGATTTAGTGAAGAAGTTTGCACAAGCTCACTTCATTATTTCACAATTTGTTTTTAGAGCAGGTGTTCCCTTCATTACACAGATAACCAAACAATTGATTTAATGGTCTTTAAGTCTATAATTATTATACTTTTTTGGAATTATGAATAATTTAAAAGCTTTACTCAAAACCTAAGGGAAGGGTAAGGGAAGGGAAGAGAAGAGGGGAGTAAATGGAAATAGTATTCTAATAATAGTCTATTATAGACCACTATTTGCCTATTGTTGAGACATGACTTTGAATATTAAATAAGAATCGTTTAAAAGTTTAATTAAATTTAATGTTTGTCAACAAATGAGTTATAAAACAGAATAAAAGACAAACCCTTATGAAAATCTTCGTCTCTATTATGAAGAGAGACCTGTTCTTCAGGTCCGACAGCAGAGTCGAGACTGTGGTGATCGTGTGGGTCGTCCTTATGTGAGAGCCATTCCTCTGATGATGGAATAAATATTTGGGAGCCATTGAGACCAACTTTTTCCCAATTGATGACAGTTAGCAACAAATAGGCAAAACTGAACCCAAAAGTCATTCCCATCGCCAGAGTTAACAAAAAATTTGGAGAAACTCTTGAGTTCAGGGAATGACATACCGTATGCCTAATTGATGACAACATATCACTTTATGACAACTAACTCACGGCTAAGCCTTCGATCAATAAATTTTCATTTTTGAATAGATTTGTTCGGAAATTAAATAAATATTAGAGAAAACTAAGCACTAAATTAAAGCCGAAAAACTTTATGATAAGCTTTGAGTTGTTTTGAATTCAATACTTAAGAGTCAATGAATACATTGAATGGCATTTTGTGAGCAAAACATTAATTCTCACTATTTTTTCTCAAATTCTTGTTTTTCTGCTCTCAATGTTTTCCTCAAACAGAGACATCTCTTATCAATAATTGATTTAACTTATCATAAATGCAATTAAATCTTAAAGAAGAAAATTAATTGATGTGGGCAAGTTTGGGCTATATATTCAATTAATCATATATTTTATTAGTATATAATCAAAGTTTATTTTATTAGAAATAGTGAAACAAAGTTTTTATTGTTTGTGATAATTGTTTGTTGTTGTGTTCCCAATATCGAGGTTGTATTGTAATCCCCAACTTTGTTGTCGTTAAAAATATTTATTAAATTATTTCATTTTTAATCCTATTATTTATAATTTTTAGGCAAATATTTTGATTAAAATTAAGTAAAATATAGAAAATATGAATTCAAATATTGAGACCGCAGACAGTCCTTCCGTTCGGCCAAAAATCAGGAATCAAACTTCGAGGGTATGATATCTTTTAAAAATTTTTAAATGTGTTAACATATTGTCATTCAATTGATTCAATGATTAAATGAAATGATTTATAATTTGCAGAAATTGATTGGAGTGCCTCTCGAAAGAAGAACCATTAGTTTCGAAGACAGTGATGGTATTCAACGCCATTATCCGGCACTTGTAAGATATGAAACTTAATTTTTTGCCGAAATATTTAAATCTTTGTTGTTTTAATTGAAAGCACATTAAATTTTCTCATACAATGGATTTCATAAAATACTATTCACCTCCGATGAAGATAATCGCAGACTCAAAGATGAATAAACAAGACCTACACAATAGCGAAGCATTTAATAAATGGATCGCAAATGTGATCGGTTTTGAAGAAATGATCAAAACTTTGTTAAGACTAAAACACAATCAGTTAATTATTTTATTTTGTTTTATATTACATCTAATTATTGATTTGGTCTTAGGTTTTGGTCAACTTTAGTCCACGAACGCGATCTTCAGATATGTTTAGAGTCATATTTAAGGTCTGGTCCCAGAAGTCACGATTTGCGTAACTTTCTGTTAACGGATCAGATCAAAGGCCACATCAAACGAATCCATATTCTTGTTTTCAAACTTTATCTTCGAATTTGTTCTTTTGCCGAATCAAAGGTTTATTTTAATGGTTTTCAAATTTTATTCTTAAGATTTATATTTTCAGATGAATTTCATATCTGAGAGCACTTATGGAAAACTTATTTATGATAATTATTTGGTGGATGTGCCCAAAATGATTGACTTATGTGTTCTCTATTCAAACACTAGTTATAGTCATTTATTGACGCGAATGCTCTCAAATGTCTTTCAATGTCAGCCCCGATATAAAGAAGATTTATTGAAAGGTTGTGCCTCTTTTTGTGAGTCTCTGTTTGCAATTTGTCAGAAGGTCGGACCCGATGACTACCAATTCGAAAGAACCAATAAGTTAACATCTTTTCAATGGAATGAATTGCAATCTTTGGTCACTCATATAACAGACATTAGCGTTAGTTTAGAGGCATTAATGCGATCGATACCAGAATCGGCTCAACTCTGCAAAAATTCTTCAATTGATAAATCAATCGTTGAATTCTATAATCGTGTCTTTCCTTCTCTTCAAAATGAATTGAATAAAAGATTAATTGCAGTCGAAAACAATGATTTGTAAGAGACCTGAAATTTTTGTCAACTATTTTAATAATTCGATTGATTCGATAGAATTGTGGAACAGAATAGAAAACAAATAATGATATCCCGATCCCACCTCTTAATCGCTTTCAGGCATATTATTGAAAGTTGTTTTCTCAACAAATTATTTGATAAAAAGTATAATTTATTTTTATGTTTTATTTAATTTCTAAACTATTTTATCTATCGATTGATTTTTAGCTTAAAAGTTGAATCTAAAGTCTGTTTAATCGATGAATTGGTTGAGACCTTGACATTAGCCGCATTTGAAAAGGGGTTCGTCTTCTTCTTTATTTTAAATAATATTAATTTGATTTTTATTCAGATTTATAACCGATTATTGCAATAAATATCCGATGGATAAAGATTTTGAAGAATTATCTAAAGAGTCAGAAGTGACACAATTTAATAAATTCGATAAGACTGGTATCGATTATCTCAAAAATGTTGTCGAAAGCAATGTTTCCATTGATTTCAAACAACAAATTTCTGTCAATCCTAATAAAAACGAAGAAAAAATAAAGGGATTTGCAAACAGTGAACAAATCAATGAAAGTGATATCGAATTAGAATCTAGAGTTCAATCCATTCGCGAAATTATGCCAGAGTTTGGGTCGGCTTTTATAGAGAAGTGCCTCATTTACTTTGATTGGGATAATGAAAAGGTTTTAAATGCAATTCTTGAGAACAATCTTCCGCCACATTTAGAGTCATTGGACAGAAGTTTGCAAAAGACTAAGAAACCCGAAGAAATTACTGCAATAAATGACGAAAACTTAATTCTTGATAACGGAGGGGATATTCCTCCGAAACAATTACATGAAATAATCGAAATGAGAGATAATGTCTTCAATAACGATGAGTTCGATATATTTCGAAATAATGATATAGATTTGTCTCGAATTCATTCGGGAAAAAGAGAGAAATCTGAAACAAAAATCGATAATCAGTTCAAAGAGAAGATAATTAATTTACACCACAAAGCATTAGAAGAAGAGGAAAAACAAGAACTAATGGATTATAATGACGAATACGACGACACTTATGAAGACGACACTATAATAAATCTTCCAAATGATAAACTAATGGATGAATTGGATCAAAAACCAGATACCAAAGAAGACAACAAAACTAATCATAGCCCTCATAGGGAAGGCTATAACCATAACAATAAATACAATAGGAATAGAAAGTATAATAGAAATTATAGATAATTTTCGTCCAATTTCTGTTTTTAAACTTTAAAATCTAATTTAATGGACAGCATATGTGATAAAAATGGCCGTCACTTACACTTCACACTAATTAACGGACCAGAAATCAAATGTTTTCTGTGATTCGGTTTGTTTTTAGTCTGAAATGGAAGTGAAATAAATATTAACTCCGACTCTATTTTATTACTCAATACTTTTCTAATATTTCAAAAGAAATTTATTAAATGAATAAATCATTAAATTATCGGTGATTTTAATTATTGAATGATTTTAAAGGGGATACGAAAGAGTGACGTCCTGTCGGGCCAACTCTAAGAGCATAGGGTCGTCGAAAAACTTATTGATACTGACGTCTTCGCTCAGACCTTTCCTCCTTCTTGTTTTAATCATGAATTCTCGCGCCAAATGCGGAGCCGGTTGAGGCTCAAGAGGTCTAATGACTATACTTTTATCGAGAGGGTCTCCCGGAACGATCTGAAGACAACAATATTTAAATAAATGAATATTTTTAAGACATTTGAATAATACCTGCCAGTGATGGAAAACAGACAGACAGAAGGCCTGTCCCTGAGTGTGAGTTCTCAGGTCTGTCTCAAATCCAAATGAGTCTATGGCTGGAATGAATGCCTTTACTGTATAAAGAGGAGACCCGGGAACAGGTATGTCTTGCGTTATATGACCCCTGCGTTTGGCTAAAACTGTATATACAGCTGAAACACAGTCAGCCGGTGCTAACACTTCTACAAAATTGTAGGGTTCCATCAGTCGTGGAGTTGCCATAAGGAATGCCGAATAAGCGACCCTTCGAGAAGTTGGAATTATCTGTCCGCCCCCTCTGGCAGCAGGTTCTGAGGATACGACAGCGTCTAATATTTTGAATTTCACATTTCTGATCGGCTCTTCACAAAGAGGTCCCTCTCGTGACGCCCATTGAAAGCCCTGTACTATCGAGTCTTTGACAGCGACTAACATATTCTTATCGACTTCAGAGGGAAGAGTGTCGTCAACTAAGATATTAGGTCCACTCTGTTCAGGACCAAATGCCCAAATAGAACGGGCGGCTAACAAATCCCAATCATATTTGGTTTGGAAAAATTCGCCCAACTTTTTGCGGTTCCAATTGATTTGAACGATTTCGTTCTCTATATCTTCAGCCAAACCCTTCTCGAGTGGTTCGGCAATCATTGTTAGTTTGTTCCTATAATTTGAAGAAAATTAGAATTCAAACGAATATAAGATATTTAAAAGAAAATATCACTTTTTATTTGGAGTTTCAGCGAAACACTTGAGAGAAGACGTTTCAACGACTGTCTCACAGAAGGAAACGACGGGATCCGCAACTTTGATGTCTGTGTTATAAAACTAATTTAAAAACTATCGAAAAATTTAAAAGTTTTGGACAAATAATTACCGATTTCTGAATACATTTTCCTCAAGTCATGCATAACACAATCCAAATAGAGTTCTCCCGTTCCAAGTATTACGTGTTCTCCACTTTCTTCAACTTTAGTATTGAGCAGAGGATAAGATTTATTACATTTTCGCAATCCTTCTAACATTTTAGGCAACTCCGAAGGGTTAACCGGTTCTACTGCTATCTTAATGACAGATTGTGTATTAAACTTAAGAGGTCTGAAAATATGGAGTTCGTCCTCATATTTAGGGTCTACAATAGTAGAGGTTTTAGTGATTGGCTGATCTATGCCTTCAATTAAAGCCCAATTCCCGGCGGGAACTCTATTGACTTCAATATGATATCGGGCCTCATATATCCATAACCGGCCAACAGTCAAAATACGTGAATCTTCTTCGTCGAGAGACGAATAATTTTCGCCCAATATTTTGACCTCTTGTTTGGCATAAAGGGTTCCGCTCAGCACAAGACCAAAAACGTGAAAAGTGGAGGCATCCTGAGTGGTATATTGTTTGGTAGTGTGAACCATCAGAGGCCCCTCAGAGTCGCAGTTTGCCATAGCATTGCCCAAGGGTGAATCAATCGGTCCTTTCCAAATACTTTCAATCTTATGTCTTGCATTCTTAAGGGGCGAAGGGATGTGTTGGACACACATATCGATTAGGCAATTAAAGTCACCCAAAAATCGAGAACAAACGAGTCTCAAAAGGGGCCGAATATTAAGTCTCATTTCAGATTTGCTAAGTTTAACGCCTAATTCATCCAAAATATTGGGGAGTGTTGTGTCGACGTCTCCCACCACCTGTGCAAATAGTTTATAGATCGGTTCCAAAATGAATTCGACAAAAGATCGTTGCGAAGGATTTGTAGCCGTCTTTCGTGAAAACTTTCGCCTAAAATGAGCAGAAATTTTATTAAAATTTCGATAAATTAATGAAAAGAGAGGTAAGCCATACGTGGATCGATTGAAATACATGTCTCCCCACAACCGTTTTGCAAATTCATTTGGATTAAAACCTCCGCCAAAGTGTTGACAATAAAGATGTGCAAAAGACTTGAGAGTAAAGCAAACGCTGTACTGAGAACTGGCAAAACATACGTTTCCAACGAGAGGTGATATGAGAGGAGGTTCTTCGTCGTCGTAATAGGTTCTAAACAAATAAGATTTAATAAAAGTGACAAAAATCGAGAATAATGTTTGACTCACGCAATAAGACTATTAATTTCATCCAAAATATGTCTGATCTTAAAGTAAGCGTCATTTGGCGGGAGTTTCAGCTCAAGAATCAATCGATCGATTTTATTGATGCAGACAGTGATAGCCAGTCCCTCTTGAACTGCATGTCTGAGTAGACGTTCTGTGTTGAGCATAACTCCTTCTGCGGCGTCAATGAAAAGAACAATTCCATCGCATAGTCTTATGGCAGCCGTCACTTCATCAGAGAAGTTAACGTGACCAGGAGTGTCCAACACATTCAATAAATAAGATTTTGACTTTAAGTCCTGCATAACCACTGTTATGGGCGTTGACTTAATGCTGACCCCTCTCTCCTGTTCTGTATATAAAATATCTGTAAACCGGAACTGAGAAGAAAATGGTTAAAAGGATAAAAACTACACAAAAAAACATTATTTACAGCTTTTCCTTCTTTGGTCTTCAAATCTGGATGTGTTTGTTCGACAATACAGTCGACAAAAGTGGTCTTTCCGTGATGTAAATGACCGACAAGTGCTACGTTTCTTATAAGTTCAGTGCTGTCCATTAAATCTGTCATAAATCTTAAGACATAAATCTAATCTAAGATCAAATGTTCAGCCTTTAAATGAGGACTTACTCCAAGTCATAGACAGTTGAGGGCAAGTCTTGTACTTCATGTGAAAATTTCTTTAATCTAATCGGTTGTATAATTGGTTCAGTGAGTGGTTGTGCGTCTTCTTCTTGAACTATTGTCTCGACATCAGGTCCATAGACTTCTTCTGCAGTCGGGTAATACTTTTTGTCTTCGTGAAGAACTACTGCCATTTCAATGTCTTCATCTTTCCCTTCTTCGGCCATTAATTGGTCCTAAATTTAATAAATAATATGGAAAATTTACATTAAATTTACATTGATGAACCTCTCGCCATCACTAAGCGCATGGTTTTTATGGCCTCTTAGACCATACATAATGTAATGTTAGACTTGTATAACTATGTGCAGGGTTAGCTTGTACTGGATAATGTAAGACTTGTGTTAATTGAAGAATATTATTCACCTCATTGTCTCTATCATTGTATTCTTCAATTTCATTGTCGTTGTCATCGAAATCTTGGTCAGAATCTTCTTCAGATTCGATGTCAGGTCCGACATAATTACCGAACTCATCGTAGAGGTCTCCGTCCATCTTTTGAATGATTCAAAGAATTGTTGATTTAATTATTGATAAAAAGCCGACAAATATTTATTTTATAAAAATTGAAAACAACTTCAAAAACGCATTGTTTTTGTTTACAAAATTACACATAAATTACGTTTTAAATGAAAATATTTATTAAATCCAGGGCTAAAATTATAACAAGATCACTTAATCAACCATAATTAACACCTAATAAATGATAGCAATCATTGAATTCTTTCGATCAAAATATTAAAAATTTGAAGGGAGTGGTCAGCACTACAACTGCTAAGATATATCCGAGTGTTTGCATCACATATTTCCTCAACTTTTGGTGAAAATAACAAACGATTTACTGTTAAATAATGACTGAAAAGAATTAAAGAAAATATTTAATTGAAGCAAATAATGAAATTTATTTGGATATACCTCTCATTCAAATCTAATAAATGACTCCAAAATGTGTTTGGATTCCAAAAATAAAGACAAATATTTCCATTTTCGAGTCCGAATGCAATCAAATAGTTGTGTGCGAAGGAAAGGCTACAAATATCAACCGCTGTTATCGATTCCTTAAGAATCAAAGGAGATTCACAGGGAGTGACTGCTCCTAAACTCAAATTATTATCAGATGACTCAGAATTTATTTTCCAGAAAACAGCGCTTTTATCTCTTGAAACGGAACAAAAGTAATGGCTGTCGAAAGTGAAGGCTATGTCCCAAATAATTCGGGAATGAATGCCATTTTTTTTGTTAGAGAATCCAATTCGAGTGTAACTCTTTGTCTCATTCCTCTCAAACAGAGCCCACGTCCTATCTCTGGACGCACTTAATATAAACCTATCATTAGATGAAAATCGAATTCTAGTGACAGTTAACTGATGTGAAGACAATTTTGATAATTGTTTGGCTTCTTTGATGTCCCATAAAATGATGTCCGCGTGTTCTGCTTTAGTAGCCTTTGAAGCCGAAGCAATAATAGTTCCGCTGTTATTAGTGGCCACAGAAAACAATTCAAACACATGTCCGTAGAGTTTATGTATTTCTGGCCAAAGTGTGTTTTGAAGAAGTGTTTCTTCAGTGGGCGGTTCACTCAATATTGTTGGTCGGAATTCTTGTTCGAGCTTTTGGGGTTCATACACAGCACAATTGGAAAGACCTAATGTAGGGACGACTGCACTGTGAGCCACTTCTTCTTCATTTGTTTCCAAAGAAATGTTTGAGATTTGTTTCAAACTATTGGCAAAACATTTTGTGGCTCTAAAAAGTCTGATAACTTTTTCATCGGCACCGGAAACGAAAGAGAGTCTATCAATCATTGAAATGCATTTGACGTCATATCCATGAATTTGAGGTCTGGCCAACTCATGCCAACTAATAAGTCCATCACTAGGTCTTACCCAACGAGAGTGTAGTCGAGTGGTTTGATCGTTAGAACAGCTCAAAAGATATTCTCCTTTTGGTTCCCACGCAATGTCTGTCACTTCATCAAAATGTCCACTAATGACAACATATGGCGACCACTCATTGGCACAACTTTTCCAGCAATGAAGGGCTCCGTTGAAAGAGTAACCAATAATCAAATTAAGCTCTGAAGAAGCGGCACAACCAAGAAATCCAAGAGTATTGCCACCAATTTCCCCGACTCTCACGCATTCAACCCAAACATCATTCAAATTGTTTTCATTCGGAGTCTGCCATAAAATCATAGTCTTATCCATAGAAACCGATAAGAGTCGCAGACACTGATCGCTTGAATGAATCCATCGAACTTCACTGACCCAACCTTCGTGTCCGGACAAAACAGTTTCCAAATTAACTAAATATTTGGATTTCGTATCTTTTAAGAAAAAATTAAATATTAATTAAACGGATTTCAAATAATTTTTGTTAAAACCTTGAGTTTCAATGAAAAACACTTTTTGATTAATTTCTGTTTCTTCTGTTTCTTCTCTTTCTATTCTTTGTATTCGATGGACGCGAATGAAACAGTCCTGCGATGAAGAGGCCATCAAAAGACTCTCTTTTAATAATAAAACATTTTATATAAAAAGTGTTATGAATTCCATTCATTTTATTTAAATATTTACTATTTTTAGTCTCAATTATATCAATGGATCGAATCCAATCTTCGTGTCCTTTAATTTCGATTAAAGGATTGATTTGATGATTGTTTTGATTGAATTGATATAAATCGATGGTTTCATTTGCGCCGACAGTCATTATAACGATATCATCAAAAATATTTTTATTGCCACAAATTCTTAAATCAAATATGAAATTATTGGCCAATAATTCATAGATTTGTTTGTCATTTAACCAAATCTTAATATATTTATCGGTAGAACTACTAATTGAAAGCAAGTTGTTGTCATCGAATTGATTGGAGCGACTCATTATCACAGACTCCTTGTGTCCAATCAGTTGGTATTTCACGGGATTATCATTTTTAACACTTAAATCCCAAATAATTAAAGTTTTATCAGAAGAGGAAGAAATTAAAAGATTGTCACTATTTTCAACCCATTGAACAGAATTCACGTTATTCTTGTGTCCAATTAATAGTTTAATAATTTTAAATGACTTTAAAAGAAAATTAAAATTAATAGAAAATTAAAATAAGTGCGAAAAATAAAATAGGAATCAATACCTGAACGCAATAAATAGCGACCGAATATTTAGCGGACAAAACAATCAAATTGTTTTTGAAGTCAACAGAATGTGAATAACGATTACACGAAACACTTATATAATCCGTTGAATGACTTATTTCATACATTTTGACAATAAATCCAATAAAATTAGTTTAAATCAATACTTTGTAAACATTAAAA